>PVKA01020138.1:13092-40983 GCA_004027165.1 Ctenomys sociabilis | reverse complement strand
CCCCCCACCACACACACACAACCCATTCCCCTAGGAAAGTCTTCTGCTCCTCCCCTAGAAGTTCCCCAATCTGGCTCATGGAATATCCATCTCTGAGCCACTGAAGACCTCATTGACTATTTCCTTATGCAACCCCCCCTACAGTGGCCTGGCCATTTTGATTCTTCTTTGTCTCATCAACAAATCCTCAGTAATCCTTTAACTGACTCTATTCACAGTTCTTCGTCCATCATCCTAGTCCAAGCTAACCTCATGGCTCAACATGGTGGCTCTGGGCCTCTCCAAGCAACTTCCTAGTTCATGCTTGCCCCTCAACAGATTGCTCCCCACACATTACCAAAGGGTAGGTGAGAACAAAGATCTTGTACATTCAATAAGAAGGCTCCTAGCAGCCTCCTCTGTATTAGAAGTCTGGATTCCTTCCCTCACAAAGCCAAGCTCCCTGCCCAATCTTGTACTCCTTCAAGCCATGTCAGCCATCCAGCTTCTTAGTTTCACCAGACCTTAGCACTCCTTAATCCTTTAGCATCCAGGGGTCTACTTTTCATTTTTAAGGTTCTCTTTCCTTCTCTTCCTCTCCCCTCCTTTTGGGTATAGAATCTCCCTACACAGCTTGGCCTCATGTTTTCAGCCTCCCCCATGCCGGGATTACAGGCATGCATCACCACACCAACTCAGTTGCTGGCTCAGCACTCCCTGGGGTGGGCTGGAAAGGCATGCTAGACCAAGTATCTGCATTTCCTTCTCATCACTGCCTCTCAGCTGAAAACTCACAGCATGGGAGAGGACTTCCTTGACACCTAGTCTCCCTCTGAGACGTCTCCTACTTTGGTTCTTCTACAGCATCTATCATCACCAGACATAGAGTGTCAGTGACAGAAAAAAGCGAGATGTTCTCTATTTTCTTTTGTTCACATATCTTTACTATCAGGAACACAATCTGTCACATAATAGCTGCTCAATAAACATTTGTATTACAAACAAGTGAGGTTCTTTACCTCTCCCTCTTTCCCTTCCTGTCTCTACCTTCTCATCTCTTCAATTCATTACTTGCCAAGGAAGGTATATAAACACACAAAGTCCCGTGCTTAGTCACCTGTAACCAGCAGGTAAAACCCTACCTTTCTTAAGGTATAATGAGGAACACTAAATGCTAAAACATGACATATGGATGTCTCCTCTGAAATGCTTACCAGCCTCAAAGAAGAAGCTCCTTACTTCCATGAATACAAATGAGGAGGGTCGCTCAACAATTACCTTTGAAGAAGCCACAGAGCATCTGTAATCACCGTCAGATTCCCTCACACAGTCTCTGATGCACATCCCAAAATTCACTTCATTAGTTTTAATTATCCCCGCTCTGAGCAAGAGAAGGCTTGAGAGCTATTTTAGAAATGGAATTAGTGAACTTGCAGACAGGATACCTTTCTCCAAGGTGTTTAGCTGTAATTGTCTTTGCATTGAAATAAGAGTAGTACAGCTTATCCATTTGCTGAATTTATATTGCATTTGGAGGAAGATGCACTTTGATGAGTTTCTTCATTTATTGGAATTCGTGAATACCAAATCTGCCTGGTGAGCTTGCTCCTTGGCCCTGGCTATCTTACCTTCTTCTGTGACGTGAGCCCCAGCACACATCACATCTCCATACCTCTCCCTTTCTTTCACATAAACACATGAGCAGATCCTAACATGGCTAACAGTGGGTGCAAAAACCCTCCATAAACATACCACACACAAATCACTCATACACACACACACACACACTCACGCACACGCGCGCGCGCATACACACACACACACACAGTTACTGAAGACAACATACACGACACCTGTCCTGACCAACTTCTTAGCATGGCCCCTTCAACACCACAGTGTAAGCCAATTGACATCTTTCACCTGGATCCAGTATGAGCATTTTGAAGGGCTCCATGCTTCTACTCTGCTTCCTACTCAGCAGCTAGTGTGCTGCTTACAATGGAAAGGCTCAATTCTATCCCTCCCTGCCCCAGGGTGCTCCACCTTCTGCTCTTCATTTGTGGGTCAAGTCCTTACCACACCTCCCAGGACCCTAACTGAATATCTGCCTGATTTTCTGACACCACCTTGCATTACTCACTCCCCTCTGCCACCTTGCTCCCTGGATGGATCTGGAACTCACTGGCCCTGCTTGCACCCCAGTACCTCTATGTTTGCTGTCCATATCTTTGCATGTGGCTGGCTCATGTCTCTCACCCAAGTCACTGTTTGAACAAATACCACTTCTAAGAAGCACCCCTAGTACTATCCTTTTATTAAAATGCTACCCTCTATCTTCCTCATCCCTGTGTCTATTTTTCTTCCACACATAGCACTAACAGTTCATGACATTCCATGATCTAAATATTTCTCCATCTTCCTCCATTTTGTTTAAGATTTTACTAGCTAGAATAATGAAGAGAAGAAATGGAAAGCTAGTTTTAATACTATCAGGAAGAATGGAGAGGAAAGAAAACCTAGTTTTAATACCTATGGACAAATAGAAGGCAGAAAACTTCCAGTCAAAAGAATGTTGTAAATACACATTTTAAAAAATAATAATATAATCAGTAAATATAAGAGCCTCTATCTAAATCACATGTGTCATGTCAGACATGTAAAGCAACAACTTAAGATATGAATTATTGTCCTGTGCTTTATGGGAAGAAACTTAGAAAAGTCGTGTAGCTTTCCATGGATCACTGGCAACTGATGAAGCCTGAACATAAACTAAGACTTGCCTCAATTTAGTCACTTTCTATCAGGCACATGGGGGATCCACCGAAGCCCATTAGCTTCTTGTATCCCCTGTGAAGAAACAAAAAGGAGAGCAATTAAAAGCACTGTAAAATTGTTTCACCAATCACTAACTTCTACACACTCCCTCAAGAGAAAGAGTTTGTGTGTGTTCACCAGTGCTAATCCAACTCCAGAGTCTTTGTTTAAACTAAGAAAGTATGGTAAAAGAAGTACAGTGATTCGTGAGAATGGAAATGTGGCTGTCATCGCCATGTTCTTATTGTCACCCTACTGGCAGGTCTTTACCTCCCTTTGGTTTTTCTGATAATGGATGCAAGGAAGTTTTAGAACTCTGAGAAGCTTCCATGCAGCATGGTGAATTGGAAGCTTTAGCCTTCATGCACAAACAACCATGCTCTTTACAGGCTTTGAGCAGCAAGGTGAGTGATCCCCAGGAGACTCCAGCAGTAGTTATTTCAATATATTTATGAGAGGGTGGACCCTGAGAATACATATATGGTAGCATCTAATCTCTGTTCTTAAGAAGACTAGGCTAGATCCCTTGCAACATACCTATAGGTACTGCAAGATCATTGGGCGAAAGGAGAATAAGAAAGCCCTTGCCAAGCTAAACTGTGCAACCTGGCCAGTGATGTTCCCAGCTACAAGACCTGACACAATGGCATACCCTTAAACCAGAAGTCAGAGCTAGCTCTGCCTCACTCACCAGGTATACTTTGGCTCCAAAAAACTGCGCTGTCTGCCAAGTCAAATTAGGGTGGTGATAACTACTGGTACTATTGCAACAAGGACTAACTGAATAATGATGCAAAGAGCCTTGTACAATGCCTGGGCTATGGTACTTGTTGGGAGAAAATATAGGATCAAAGGAAGAAGGAAGAGAAAGAAGGAAAAAGTGAAAGGGTGAACACGTCACCCATATGTTTCTGGGTGTATAACTAAAGGAATTGAAACCATTGCATCAAACATTTATCTGCGCTCCCTTGTTCATTTCACTATTAGTGGCAATGGCCAAGACTTGAAAGCAACCTAAGCATCCATTAACAGATAAATTGTTAAATGTGGTGAATACAGTGAACTCCTGTGTACCACTTGAAAGAACAAAATTCAGTCAGCTGGGACAGCATGAATGAATCCCGAAGACATTATGATAGGTGAGATGAGTGAGGCACAGAAACACAAATATATGATCTCATTCATGTGTGAGTCTAAAATTGGAACTTGCACAAAGAAAAAATATAGTGTTAGCTGTCAGTACCTGAAGGTTAGGGAATAAGGAATGGACAGATGTTGGTCAAAGATAATAAAGTTCTCAGTAATACCAGCAAGGCAAGGTCTGGTGATGTATTACAAAGTAATTTGGCTACAGTCATAGTAAATGGCAAGATTTTGTACGTTTCAGAACTGCAAAACAAATGGATTCCAAACATTCTCACCAGGAAGAAATGTGTATGTTAGGTCATGATTATATGTTCAGATTTGCTCTTTCTGCAGTGCATCACACATGCATTGAGAAAACACATTGTGCCCTACACATATATAGTCTGTATAAATGTATACAATTTCTCAATAAAAATGAAACTTCAAAAGATTCAAGGAGAAAGGAAAGAAAAATTTCAAAAATACTCTGGCATGTCAGGTGGGCTGAGAATCCCTCAGTAGAGGAAACAAAGACAAAGTCAGTTTCAGCAAACTGTGAGGCCTGGAGTAAAATGTACTTTTGTGGAAAGCCTCATGACCCGGTGGCACTTTCCACTCAGGAAGGGCCCAGACGCCCCTCACCATCAGCCCACAGCTGGTGCCACCTTGCCTCTCATCACTCTTGCTTCCCAAACCTTGGGAAGTGCACTGAACTCCACAATGTCAATGTAAGCAGGATCTCCCACAGGGCCACAATGGGAACTTCAACTTGACAAATACACCAAGAACATTAACAATGTCTGACCCTTTCATTAGATAGCTTATGGAAGACAGCATAAGGAAAGATTTTAACACATAAGATTCCATGGGTAGTGTTACGTGTATCAAGCACAGGACATAACACAATATGGCATTGGCTAACTGAATGAGAGTGCAGTAACATGATGGATCCACTGTGCACTCATTAGAATGATGTTGGGCCGGGGAGATAGCTCAGTAGAATAAGCGCTTCCCTGGCAAGCATAAGGGCCTGAGTCCAATCCCTGATTTCACAAAAAAAAAAAAAGAAGAAGAAGAATTATGTTTATGAACATTTTAGATATCATAGGGAAATTCTTATTTAGCAGGAGACAAGACAAATAATGAAAATTAAAACCTGAATTGTTTTAGTACCAACTACATAGAGAAAAAGTTTTTAAATATTGGAAAAAGATATTGGAGTGCCAGTTCTTCATGGTACATTTAGGAATATTTTGCTCTTTGAAACTCTCTGAGAGAGAAATTAGGAAAACAATACCTTATACAACATCATCCAGAAAAATAAAATGAATCGATAGATTGAAAGCAAAAGACTTTTACATTAAAATTATATATAGTACTCTGAAAAAGGAGACTGAAGCAGATGTCAGAAAGTAGAAATGTATCCCTTATTCTTGAATAGGAAAAAATATAATGAAAGTAGTCATGCTCCTAAAACTGTTATGCAGATTCAGTGTAATCTTGATTGAATACCAATAGTGTACTTCACAGAGAAAACAATTCTAAAATTCACTTGAAACTAGAAGAGACTGGGATAGCAAAATCAATTCTGGGCAACAAAGGAAAGCCAGAAAGCATCATAATCTCTGATTTGAAATTATGCTACAAAGCTACTATGATAAAAACAGCATGGTACTGGCAAATAAAACAGACCTGAGGATCAGGGGAACAGAATACAAGGTGTAGAAGCAACTCTAAACACTCTTAGCCAACTTATCTTTGACTAAGGTGTCAAACATCTTCACTAGAAGAAAGATAACCTCTTTAATAAATGGTGTTGTAAAAACAGGTTTTCCACACATGAAAAACTACTATTAGATCCATATCTCTCAGCATGCACTAGAATAAAATCAAAATGGATCAAAGATCTAAATACTAAAATGGAAACATTAAATCTTCATGAAGACATAATAGGTAGAACTCATGAAGGCATAGATATAGGCAAAGACTTAATGAATGAAACCTTAGTTACACAGGAAATATATTAAACATCAACAAGTGGGACTTTATCTTATTAAAAACCTTTTCACAGCAAAAGAAACCACCAAAAGAATGAGAAGAAAACCCACAGAGTAGAAAAGAACTTTTCCAGTGATTCTTCAAAGGACTAATATCTAAAATATATAAATAACTGAAAGAAATGAGATCCCTCAAATCTAAATACTCAATCCAATGGCCAGTGATGTAATTTAGCAGACCAAGCACCTGCTTCGGCAAGCGCAGAGACCAGAACTCGATCCCCAGGACCACATGCTGCGTTGGCCCCTCCCCTGGACATGCTGATCCAGCAACTGAGTCCGGCACTATGGCGTGTGCCTGTAATCCCAGCACTGGGGAGGCTAAAAACAGGAAGATCTCTATGAGTCTGAGCTGGGTGGTAAGACCCTGTACCAAATACATAAGAAATAAAAATAAAAATAAATTTTAAAAATACTAATCCAAAAACAGGCATCTGAAATGAACACACACTTCTCAGATGAAGAAGTAGAAACAGTAAATAACTATATGAAAAAATGCTCAACATCTCTTCATTCGAAAGATGCAAATTACAATAAAATGACACTGAAGTCCTATCACACTCTGGAAAAAAAATGAGTATTGTCAAAAAAATCAACCAATACCAAATACTGAAGAGACTGTGTAGAAAAAGGAATTCTTCACTCTTCTTCACTCATGTGCAACCACTGTGGAAATCAGTATAGAAATTCCTCAAAAAACTAAAGCTAGAGGTTCCATTAGACTCAGCTACTTCTTTTCTTGGTATCTTCCCAAATGGATTAAAAGCATCATGTCACAGCCATATATGCAAACACATGCAGCAAAGCTTGTGATAGCTCAATCTTGAAAACAGGCCAAACACCCATCAAATGATGAATGAATACAGAACAAGTGTTTTTTAATACAATAGAGTAATACTCCACATCAAAGGAGAATGAAGCCGGGCATGGTGGCGCATGCCTGTAATCCCAGCACTCGGGAGGCTGAGGCAGGAGGATTGTTGTGAGTTCGAGACCAGCCTGAGCTACAAAGTGAGCTTAAGGCCAGACTGAATTGCATAGTGAGACCCTGTCTCAAAAAGACAAAAAAAAGGAGAATGAACTTGAACCACTTCTCTGTAAATGGGTACACCTTGAGACCATACTCAAGTAAAATAAACTGGAAGTACAAGTTGAAGTATCACATGGCTTCTATTGCATGAAAAACTGAAAGGGTAAATAAGGAACAAAATATATAATAGATACTGTGAAATGAAAATAAAATGTTCAAAAGGGAAAGAGAACTAGGGGAAGTGGAGGGGGGAGGGAAGGAAAGGAAAAGGGAAAGAGAATGAGAGGGAAAAATGGAAACCAAGCCCTTGTAAATAAGGAGAGGAAGGAAAGTTGAAGAGAGAGGAGAGAGAGGTGGGAAAAGGGGAAAAGAGAAGCATGAAGATGTCTCGTGAACAGGCGTGATCACTGTATATACTCGTGTCACACACACCTTCCACCTAGTCCTCATTAACTACTGCTGTGCTGGCATAAGAGCATGGAGGTGGGAAAGGTGGACAGAAGACACCTGCTCACTTAGGCTTCACATACTGCAGCTGTGCAAAGAGATGGTCATTGATGACAAAGAGGCAGCTTTAGCTCAGGGTTGTTTCCCAGTAGTAAAGAGAGACATCCTCCTTCCCCCTTAAATCCCTAGTCCGCCACCCAAGCATCTCAGATTTCAACCATCCCAAAGGCTTACTCAAGGAAACTGAGACTTAAAAAACTGAAATCCTAGTTAAAGGTTGAGAGGAAGAGGTAGGGTAGTAGAGATAAGTTCAGGTAAATTGAGGAGCCAAGGGAAACATCAGGGAGGGAGAAAAAGGAACGAAGACCACACACACACACAAATAATAATAATAAGCCAAACCCCACCTACCAGCAAGAATCCAACAGACACCCATGCTGTGTGTAAGAAGCTACAGGGCACAGTGGGAGATGTGGCAAACTGGAGAATTCATTCCCTGTTCAATGGAAGTAAGATGTTAGTGCCAGATAAGTGCTAACACACAGGAAAGTGGGCTCATTTTTTCCCAGGCTTTTCCTATTCTTCAGACATGAAATGAGTACCTTTAGGCATAAACCTCATACTTTGTAATATTATCAAATAATGAAACATATAAATTTCTTTTTTAAACACGATGAAAATAGTAGGAACTGGCTCGTTTTAGTTGACATAAGCATACTGGTTCGGCATTGTTACTTTTCCATGCTTTTGTTAATAAGGAAAAAGACATACTTTAAATCCTACGATGCAAACCAAGGAAAACATTAACAAGCCATACTCAGTTTGCAGCCACACCACACGGCAGCACAAAGATTCCTGTCACCTGCTTGAGTGGACTTAACCTGAAATGAAGTACACTGAGAGGAAAACACAGGATTCTTCTTTCACTACATCCATGACATTTTGGAGGAAGAAATATTAGCACCTCCCCAAATGCTGAGGGATTACAAGACAGCAAGCACCCTTTCACAATGTTGAAACCATTAAAACTTGAACACGTGTTGGAAAGAGAACTTGGCAAGGCTCCCTACTCCCAGCTGGGAGAACAGGCATTTGTCCCATGCCACTCATTCTTAACTCTATGAACAAGCATAGCTGTTGTGTTCAAATGACATTTCCAGATTAATTTGTTTGACAAATGAAAAGAAGCGTGAGACATGTCAGGTCATGGAGACGATTCTGTTGTCACTCTCTTTATAAATCATCTCTGCTCCTCCTGAGACAATGCCAGGTGAACTCCTGGGTGCTTCATGGATTCAGATAGCAAAGATGAGAACAAATCAGCCTTTTGTTAAGGACCTCGGTCAGACAGATTGCAAGACTGTCTACAGGGACAGAAATTATCCGAGTCTCACAAAGGTAAAACAAGAACATCACAATTCATTTGTATGGCTGCCTGATCCCCAAAACGGTCATTTGGTGAGCAGGACAAAATAAGAGCTGAGATGCCCTACAACTCAGAATTGGCTGGTGTGACATAGGAATCTTGGTCGTGACTAACTCACTCCTCACTGACCCACACCCTGGAGCCCTGTCAGTCCAGGGGATTATATTCAGTGTCAACTATTATCTGTACTGTTACTTAAAAGCACTTTGTTCCTAATTACTGACCTGAATTTCCACTTAACATCTGCAAGCCTTAAAATCTGTAAATGGCAATCCCATTTTCCAGATGAAGAACATAAGCTAAATGGACTAAGTGACTTATGAAACCTCCAGGGGGAATCTCAGCTGAAATTTTCTTTCTTCCTTTCTTTCTTCCTTCCTTCCTTCCTTCCTTCCTTCCTTCCTTTCTTTCTTTCTTTCTTTCTTTCTTTCTTTCTTTCTTTCTGGATGAAAACCAAAAATCACTTTATTCAAATTAATAACATCAAAACAATTGGCTTAAGGAGGCCACATGTGTCCCAGGTGTAGGCCATCTGTGTGGTGGGAACCCCTTCCATGGCTGTTCTGAAGTGCTGAAGCTGCAGGGAGAAGTGGAACTGAATGGTTTTACACTGCTCCTATTAATAACATTTATACCAAAGTAACTTGGTTGGGCGCACTTTCCAGCTCTTCAGTGTGAAGTTCCTGCTTAGAGGAGGCTGAATGCCATCCTGCACTACCTCAGCACCTCGTTGAAACCTTCTCAGAGCTTCACGTCGGGCTCTGCACTCCAGAAACTGCTTGATCTCAAAGTAGCAGGGGCCCCAGTCTCCTGCCGCTGCAGCAGAGCCCCCTGAGGCCCCTGATACGTGATGTTGCGCTTCCTGGGCTAGCCGCTGCCTCCTCCACTGAAGCCACCCGTGATGGCGTGGCCCAGTGTGTGCCCCACGGCAGAGCCCACAGCCACACCTGCTATGATGGTGGCCCTCTGGGCCATCAGACCAGTTTGCCAGGGCACAGCAGCAGACAAGCCCACAGAGGAAAGTGAGGCCACTACCAGGGTCTGGGTCTTTGGGGCCGGTCTGGGTGCTGCAGGGCACAGCTCACATCTGAGGGGCCTGGCTGGCTGGAGAGGGAACATGGGACGTGGGGCTCCTGCTTCCGCAGGGCGTCTTCAACACACCACTACTCAGCGTCTAGGAATGCCGAACTCCGCGGACACCCTGGTTGCTTCTCCCAGACAAAATTTTCATCGTATTGCCCCAGTCAACCTGACACAGATTGTCATGATGATGGAAAACACAGATGGGAAATGTTTGGTAAGTTGCAGATGCATTTTCCAGATACTGTGCTTCATTTCCCAGAAGATTAAGTCCTTCATCAAGTTGACTGTTAAGAGAAAAGGCACTTCTGAAGAGTAGCTTTGAGAGATTACAGTCAGGAGCGAAAGGCTCTAGTATCAGATAAATCAAGAATTGCATCCAGTCCCAGCCTCCTCTTTACCAAAACTCTCTGAGCCTTGAGTTTCTCCTCTGCAAATGGAAGATGGCATGAGAGGTAGACAGGGTGGTCCCCAGAAAGGCCCTGGTACAGCATTTGACACAAAGTAGGTGCTCAGCACAACTATGTGGTCTGCATCACTTTTCCCTAGTGGGAAACTGGCAGAGCTCATCCCCACAGAACCAAGGCTGTGCTCCGGAATCGTAACTGACTGGTGGCCAAGTGCCACTGTCATGTCTTTGTATATTCCAAACTGGCTGCATACCCAATGAGTTCTATTCCTTCACACACTTCTGTGACACTGATGAGCATCATGTTGGTTAGAGAAGCTCTGCGTATCACTTCTTGTAAGGCACATTGCTGGGAGCCATGAAAGCTAGGAAATCGCCCTCAGTGCCTGAAGCAAACAAGCTGCCTCAGTCCTGAGATGAACATCCTGTCTGGTTAAGGCCAGCTATTAGCCATAGGCAACCTTGTGTCATATGTTATTAACTTCCCAAAGGTATAAATACAAGTTAGTTCTGTTGTGAGTTTGCATTTGTCTTGCCTCCCAGGTAGATCAGCGGCCACCTAGCCCAGCTTTTGTCTTCTCATCTATCTTTCGCTCATTCCTGCCACCGTTTGGCCCCCAGTAGAACTGATCTGACTGAGGCCAAAGGATCCCCACAGCAGATCAGGTAGTGTGAGTATCCTCAGCTTCCCTTTGCTAGGGAAAGTCTTTGTCTCTTCATTTCTGAAGGGCAGCTTTGCTACATCAAGAACTCTAGGTCGGCAGATTTCATCTTTCAGCATTTTGAAGACTTCATTTCACTTTCCTAGATACAAGGTTTCCACTGGTAATTCCAAGGCCTCCTTTAGAGGTTCGTGTAGTGAGTCACTTTTCTCTAACTGTCTTTCAAAGTTTCTGTTAGGGACGATATGTAAGTAAGTTCTGGAGATCTGCAATACAGCATAGTATTGATAGCTAACAACATTCTAGTATGTACTTAAAATGTACCCAGAGAGTAGACCTCATAGTGCATATATCTAAAAGAAACAAAAAAATAATGGTACAAATAAAGGGAGTAAGAAAGAAATTGCAAAGATGTTGGATACATTTATGGTCTTGATGGTGGTACTGGTTTCATGGATAGCCTCAAATTCATCAAGACATGCATATTAAACATACAGTTTTTATATTACAATTATACCTTAATATAATGAACCTATAACAGAAATACATAGATAGGTACATATACATTATACAAGTACATATATACATTAAATTTAAAGGTCTAGTAGATGATGTTGTAGATGCAAAGAACAGAAAATTCAAACCAGAATCAGGAATAACTTTCAGTGCTCAAAGAACAGAAAAACACATGTTGTACCTGGCTTCTCAGGGGGTGGATAAGATTGAAAAGCAGTAATAAGAAGGCAAAGGCTAGGTTCAGGGAGGTTTCCCTAAAGTTTTAAATGAGATTTACAGATTTACCGAGTTGTTGGTTTCATACACACACACACACACACACACATACACACACACACACATACACACATACACTTTTTCATTAAACCTTGAAATACTGCAGTCTAACCAAATAGATATTCATGTAATTGTTTGTTTAGTGCCTGGCTACATTGTTAGACTATAGCAGATACAGAGGACGAGGCTATGTTAGGGTTCTACATCATCATCTGCTCAGTATCTTACAAAAATATATGGCATGTCAGATGCTCCATTATTTGGGGACAGTGTTATAAAAGATAAAAGAAGAAAGAAAACCCCCAGCTTAAAATATACTTCATAGGATGAGGGGTATTAAATTATTTTAATGTTCGTCCGTGAATTATCTTTGAATTATATTTTTCTGTTACTTGAAAAGATCAAGCTTCCTTACTACAAAAAAAAAAATATGAGAATTTCTTTAATATGAGTTCTGGTAACCTGAGTATAACCTAGCTATAACTTTTCTTACCCTGTACAATAGTGACAATAATCCAGAACAATTTGTGAAAATTTCAAGGAAAACTGGAGCTTTTTTTTTTAATTTTAGTACAGGGTCTCGCTACACAGATCAGATTCTTAATGACCACCTGTGTTCAGCCTCCCAAGAGCTGGTATTAGAGGCACGTGCCACCAAGCCCAGCATGAGTCTCCATCTCAGTGCACCCCGGGGCGGGGCCAGCACGGCACATGGCCTCTGCATCTGCCCAAACAGGTGCTTTAATGCATTGAGCTATTGGGCCAGCCCAAAAGCTGAAGCATTTTTAAAGTGTCCTTTGTAAGAAAAGGAAGTATTCTATGTGACTGCAATGTGTTTCTAATTACCTTTTTAGGTATAAGCTTATTTTCATATTTTTATTTTAAAGAGAAAAAGATAAAAAAGAAATACAAATGAGGATATGAGTTTCAAAGCAGGAAAATATGAAATTAACAATGGTTAATGCAATGCATAATATTACCTTCAAAGTAGTTGCTCAGATTACACGATGTAGGCATGTAAAATTAATCAGCCAATATAAGCACAAACCAATCTTTTCAATGTACTAAAGGAAATTAGTAGTATAATGGTGTTAGCTGTCTTATGTTTATATATATTTTTTTCTCTGCCTTTTTATTTTCCTATCCCAAATGTTCTTTCCTTTCCAGCAGTTTCCCTCCTTTTCTCAATATCTATTGCAGATTTTGTATTTTATTTATTCTTAATATTTCAAGTAGGGAGACAAGACAATTTTCACACATGTGAGTTTGATTTATTTCACTTATGAGTATGGTCTCCAGTTGCATCCATTTTAGATATAAATTTCATTTAATTGCAAGTGTAATATTTTAGGTATAAGTTTAGGCATATACTAAGATGTGCACATTTAAAGTGTATGGTTTGATAATTTATACAAACATTTACACTTACATAAAAGCAACCATAGTCATAAAGACTTTAATTCTCCATATTGAAAATAAGGAGTCATCCTCCCCCTATCTTTTCTTAAAGTGTTCACTTTAGGAAACTTGTAGAATCATCCCTTCATATTCTAGGAGACAAGTTTAAGGACCCTCCACAAAACAAAGTCTATGGATGTTCAAGCACCACTGATAAAATTTAATGTTATTTGCTTATAACCCACACCCATCCTCTTACATGCTTTAAATCATCTCTGGATGACTTATAATACCTGATGCAATGTAAGTTGGGGTAAGTAGTTGTTCTACTATATTGTTTAGGGAACAATGACAATAAAATGATAAGGAACTCACAGGCAAGAGAGGTTGGCCTTGTTTTTTATTTGAAATCTATGTAAGCCTCCTGTCTAACTTACTCAAGGCTGGGACAAAATGCTGACACCCAAAATTAAGAAAGAAAATGTGTATTTAGCTCACAGTTAGTGGAGGTTTCAGTCCATACTGGGCTGGCTCCATGACAGAGGGCAGCAGTTCATGGGAGCAAAAAAAAAAACAATGAAGAGCAGAGGAGGAGCAGCAGCTGAGGCATCTGTGAAGCCTCTCTCTCTTCCTGCTACATTTCGAGGACCAGCACTCCTCCGAAGAAGTGGCAGTGGCTGTGAGGATTGGAACTCCTCTGAAGTGGCAGCTGCAAAGGTCAAGATCCTCTGAGGAAGTGGCACTGTGAAGCTTGGCGCGCCTCAGAGGAAGCAGGGTGCAAAAAAGCCTTCCTCAACCCCTTTATATGCCCTTTCTGTACTGAGTCGTCACTCCAGGGAAGCCCCCTATGCCTCAGGAGATGGAATCACCAAGCAGATGCAGCCAAGCTTCTGACATCTCAGGTTGACACGCCACCTCCTGTCGTAGAGGTGTGAAGACTTTATTTTCTCTGTGAATAAAGCTAATTAAATAACATAGACACACACCCAGTTACAAAGTGAATCTAGAATGAACTATGTGTGACAAATTGTTGGGAGCCATGGAAGCCAGAAAATTGGTCAAATGTGTGTAAATGCGACCAGGCCTCAGTGCCCAAGGCAGACAAGCTACCTCAGTCCTGAGCTAAGCATCCTGACTGGTTCATGTTGGCTATTAGTCAGTAGGCAACTTTGTGTCATGTGTTACTAACATCGCAAAGGTACAAATAAATGTCTGTATTGTTGCTCAGGGGGTCATTTTGCCAACCAGGCAGATGAGTCACCACCTAATCCAGCTCTTGTCTTCTTGTCTGTCTTTTCCACATTCCTGCCCCCATTTCTCCCTGGGTATAATGAACCACATTGAGACCAATGGACCCCTACAGCAAATGTTGCTGTGGAGTCCCCTTAATAAAGGACTAATTATTATTGATCTTGAAAATATGAATACAATGGTCACTTCCACTGTGAGATATAACAGGGTAGGATTTACTTTTGTCTTCTGGTCTTCCTGCAGACTGCCTGTGATGTATATGTCATTCTGGTCCAAGGCTCATTCAAAAATGAAATTGTTAGGGTTGGGGAGATGGCTCAGTAAAATAAGTACTTCCCTGGCAAGCGCAAGGACATGAGTTCAATCCCCGGTTCCACCATAAAAAAAAAAAAATTGTTCTCTGTCTTCACCTTTGTGTCCACCTTTCTCAACTATCATCCTGAGTTGAGGGAGGATTTTGTTTTTAACTCTATTTCTGCACAACCACCACTACCTTCATCAAGATACAGAACATTCGATTGCTAGCAGTTCCATGTATCCCTCTAAAACAACTATCAAGCTCTCTAACCTAAGCAACCATTAACATCATTTCTATGGCCAAGTTTTACCTCTCCTAGAGCTTCTTATAAATAGGCTCATGCAGTATCTGGTCTTCGTTGTAGGCCTCCTTTTACCCAAGATGGTTTTGAGATCCATCCACATTGTTGCATAGAGTACCAGGATGTTCACTCTTACTGCGGATTACTTTTGTGAAATTGTCTTTCATTCGACAGCAATGAACACCTGCCAGTTTTAACCTGGGAACAGTGTAAATAAAGGTGCTGTGCACATGCATAGACAAGTCTGTTTGTGAACTTGCGATTTCCTTTCATTTTGGATAGATAACTAACTCAGCAGAATTTCTTTGTCTTACAAGAAGGTGTGCTTAAACTTTTAACTCACTGACATTCTTTCTACGATGGTTGTAGTTTTTTATACTCCCATCCAGAAAGCTCCAGTTGTTTCACATCCTTGTCAAGGTTGAATTTCTTTATGTTAAACATTCCAATAAGTCTAAATATCCTGGCTCTGGTTCACATACTTCCAACAAGTAACAATATTGAGGTTTTTGTTCATGTTAGGAAATACCTGGAGATTGTGTGCCAGGTCATTTTTAGGTCATTTGCAAGGAAGTCCAAGGATCTTCTGACAAAAACTCATCCTAATAGAAAAGAGTTCCTAAATACATTGGCCAAGGATTTATGACTGTGAACCTCTGTCATTTAAATCTCTCTACCCCAGCAATGCAAAAAGATCTTGAGATCCTAGGAATGTAGAACTCAATCAATGAGCAAGCAAAAAACAGAAACACTGGGCCAGCCAAACAGCTCAGCAGATTAAAGTGCCTGCAAGGACGTGTAGGAGCCAGGGGTTTAATCCCCAGGCCGGCCATGCTGGCCTCATCCCTGGGGCATGCTGACACACCAATTGAGACTGGGGCATGCGCCTGTAATGCCAGCTATTGGGAGGCTGTAAACAAGAGAATCACTACGAGTCCAATCTAGTAGTGAGACCCTGAACAACTTGTGTACCTTTCCCTAAAATACAGAAAAAAAAAAACCAGAAACACTACTGACATTTGGCAGAAAATTTTACATTAACTCTAATACCAATAATAATATTGGTTGAGTACTTACCATATTGTTAAAATGACTTTCCTTGAACTAATTCATCTAAAACATGAAACTACATAGTGACAAATATTTTGTTACCATCTCAGTTTTATAGATGAGCTCCACAAAGATGCAAAATAATTTGTCCATGGTAAACCAAATCAGCTAATAAAAATGGAGTGTATGGGCTTTCAGTTATCATTCCACATTCCCATATGTACATACTAAGCAATCTGACATTCAATATGTACATACTAAGCAATCTGACATTTATTGTCTCTTTTATTTATTTTAACTACCTAGTAAAGCCTATAATCAGTAGATGAGAAAGGAAGCTGAAACTCGGTAAAGGAAAGTTAATTTTCCCCAGGTCCTTGTCCTGGTGAGTAGAAGCCATGAGATTTAAACTTGGGTCTGTAAGATTTCAATCCAACGTTCTTCCTCCAACTTCTCATTGAAAAGGAAGCATCTTGGAGGCTTTTCATGCCCAGCTTTATCCTTCGAAAATCTGGCACTGATGGACTCAACCAGAGACATATCTCAGCAGCAGGAAGTAAGAAGGGGGAAGAAGAGGCATTGGATTGAATGAGGGTGGATATAGGTGTGAGCTCTACAGTGGTGGTGAGATGGATCCGACCGACAGAGAATGATGATATTCAAAGCTGAAACCTGTTTCTACCGCTCTGTTGGATTCACCTAAGGGGGAAAATTGTTACCCATTTTACTTCCCAAACTGCTTTAGAAAGCACACAAGTTTAGTTAACAACTTTGGTCTTTTCCCAGCATGAGCTGTTTTACAATTCTGTCTGTAACAAAGTAAATGAAAGAAGTAATGGTCTGCAGGAAAGAGGAAGGCTAACTCTGTGGCCCAGGAAGTCTGCTTGCTTCCCTATTCAGACACAGTCTGAGCATGCCTCACTGAAGAAGGTGCACCAAGGGTCAATTGACCCTAAAATGACACCCCAAAAGATGAAGAAGACAGCCTCCAGTAAAATGATGGGTCTGTCACTTGCTCTCCGGGTTCCACTACAATTTCACCACTTGCCTCCCTGGGAACCTTAAATAGATTACATACTTTCCCAGCTTCAGTCTTGTCACCTAGAAAATGGAAATAATAATGGCTCCTAACAAAGCACAGTGTCTGTCAGTTCTGCTTCTTTAATGTTGAGAGATCTTTTAAAACAATTAACAGTCAAGCAAGACCTAAAGAATGAGACCAAGAAGACATATATGATACCACTTAGAGGAATATGCTGTGTGGGGGTTGAGAATAGCAATTGCAAAGACCTCAGGACAGAAAAAGGCCTGTGTGTCCAAAAGCATAAAGTGTAGGTGAGAAGGCAGAGAAAATTAGTTTAAGGCAGTGTTCGATTATGTAGAACTTTATTTAGGATGTGGTGAGGAATTTCAGTTTCATTCCAATTAGAAAGAACAGCTTATAGAGGGATTTAAAGGACTTTAAAGAGAGGAAGCAACATAATTTGACTTATGCCAGAGAACCCAGGAGGGACTTGGTTTCCTAATGCCCACTGCAGGAACAGTGCAGCAGCTGGAGGAGGAAATGCAGAGAACTCACCAAGTGGTAGCTGGTGCTCTGGGGATTGGGTCTGTCAGGCCCCATCCTGCACACAAGGCATTCACTGTTCAAAGACTTCACATCCCTGAAGCCAGAGGAAAGTTCCAGTCAGGCCCCTGATACGCAGCCCCCCAGGCCTGGGTTAGCTGACTCAAGAGCTCATGATCCAGCCAGACTGAGCTTATTAAAGCTTCTGGATTTGCTGATATAGTTATGAAGATTAATAATGAGCGAGCAACTATACCTGGCTTGAGGGCATTATCTGCTTTGGGGGCTGTGCCTGGATCCCTGCCCTCCAGAGGAGGAGGGCCTAATGTTTCCTCCCTGTGCTCACTTGGCTGTTTTTACTGCTGAGACAAGCCCAGCAAGAAGCTAC
This sequence comes from Ctenomys sociabilis, assembly GCA_004027165.1. Taxonomy (NCBI): domain Eukaryota; kingdom Metazoa; phylum Chordata; class Mammalia; order Rodentia; family Ctenomyidae; genus Ctenomys; species Ctenomys sociabilis. The sequence continues at coordinate 22,909 of PVKA01020138.1, read as the reverse complement.
TAATGAGGGCAGGGTCATCGCCAGCAACCTACCCATTCCATGAGTTATCAAATCCTCATGGTCCGCATCAGGAGAGCTTTTCTCCTCATCTAATTATAATACCAAAAATAAGCTACTATTTGTTGAACACCTATTATGCACTATGTGAAAGGACATGGCCTCTTTCAAATCTTCAGCCTTTCTTCCAGAGGCATTGTTCTTTCTATTTGATAGACTCTGAGATGTAAGTAAACCTAAGGTTGCATAGCTACTTGGTAGCAGAACTGGGATTCAAATTTAGGTCATACTGTGTTGCTTCTACTTTTCTGCTCTTCAGTTCTATAGATACAGGTAGTGAAGGCAAGAATGCAGGAGCAATTGTCTCATACCAAATGCCTCTGTGTTCTTTAAAAAAATTGTCACAAAAGGTAGAATCTTGCATCACAGTGTATCTATAAGCCCAACAGAAAGCAGGAGAAGTTGACCCAGAAGCTTCTTTCTACTTGTGAGGTCAAAGATTCTGTGATAGTTTGTAAACTGACTACAAATCAGGTTGTTTACATAAAGCTAAAAACTGAACCAAAAAAAAAAAAAAAAAACCCCACAGGATTTATGATTCAGAAATGATTCACATGTGTTTACTCCCAAATCCTCTTCAGTTAAGATGGAATAATAAGGGTAGAATTTACCCTTGAACCTGAAATAACTATAAAACTCCAATAGGACATGAGAGCAGGTGACTTTGAATACAGTGGGTGGCAGCAGTGAAGCATGCGGAACATCCCCTCACCATAGGAAAAGCTCAGCTCAGATGTGTGAATCCTATGCCTTGACAGAATTCCCAGGTGGCTGCTGGAAGAGGGGTGAGCCACGAAGAGCCTACAATATTCTGGGACTGAAGGAGATGATACATCTGGGATGTCATACAATTGGAAAGAGCTAGAGTTTTCAGGACAGCGTACCACAGAGAAGAGAGATCTGCAGAGAATCTACTAGGTTGTTTAGCAGAATAGAAGCATCTAAATCTAGAGAAAGCTCCACTAAAAGGGGTTTGAGAAAAGATTGCCCGAAACTCACCCAAAATTGGGAATAGTGCCTACTCATGTTACTCAGATTAGAAAACTTCATGAATCATATGTTGCTAGGGACAGTTCTGCAACAGGGTCCCGCCTTAATATTGGTGATATTGTAAATCTTTGAGCAGTAAGGGATGGAGGTAAAGACCCCAGATAAAGCAACATCATAAATCTTGCTCCTTCTTATTGTACAAATCGCGATAATAGGAAAAAGTTGGCGAAGACTTTGACCTTATTGCATGTAAAACACAGGGGAACAATTTCTCTTTTGTATTAATACGTGATTGTAGTACATGTTGAATATTATCATTGTAGGTAGCTGGCACATGTACAAGACACATTTTAATTCTTTTTAAGTCCTCTTCCTCTCCCTCCTTCTTTTTTTCATCTCTTAAATATAGAAACAATTTTTCTTGGAGTTAACCCAAGTTAAAAGTGCCTTTTGAGAAGCAAATAAACATCTTTGGAAGGAAAAGCACAAACTCAGTAGATATGTTGTATCTGAAACAACTTTTACAACGCTCCACAAAAATATGTCTACAGAGCAAGTGATAGGCTCCAAGAAGTTTTTAAAATGGTGTATACTGTTTATTTTCCCTCATGTACTCTTTAACAAGAAGTATATGGATAAGGGTTTCCCAATATTCTCCTTAAGATACAGTGCCCCAAACAGAATACAATAGTAGAAATAGTAACTAAAGGGCCAGGCAGATAGCTCAGCAGATTAAAGCACCCGCTTAGTTAGATGCAGAGGTCAGTGTTTCGATCCCCAGCCTGCTGTGCTGGCCCTGCCCCCGGGGCATAATGAGATGGTGATTGAGATTGGGCATGGTGGCATGCACCTGTAATCCCAGTGCTCAGGAAGCTGAAAGTAGAAGAATCACTACCAGTCCAATCTCTGTAGACTTTGTAGACCCTACACCAAAATGCAATTTTAAAAACAGTAATTAATCCTATCAAAAGATATTTTTTGATCTCCTCTTGCACATACAGAAACTCTACAGAGGCAAAGTAACTTTTCTAAGTTCATCTAATAAAAATATCAGAATTCAAACCCACAGTCTGTAGAAAAACTCATATTTCATGATGAACTCCTTTTTTCATATCAGCTCAGGTTTCTGAAACTCCCTGAATATGAACTCTGGGAGAGGAGTTACTCATTTTTTATTACTGTAACTGGAATCAGTGCAACAGTTTGCTCTTTGAGACTTGTACCATAAGCCTAGAAGTTATCTGAGAAGATTGAAAAATCCCTTTGTTCCAATTCAGAAACATTGAGCCGGTATTAAAAATATTACCACAGCTTTTTGCGGATCACCTAGTTTTCCCATGATAAATATTGTGTCCTGACAGTTTCCTAACCCTCTTCCCCATGAGCATCTCCATTTGGTCTCCTTTTGATATGTGCAGATGGTAATAAAATAAAGCTGCCACTCCTGTCCTTGCTTTTAACTTTCGTCACTATGCATCATAAACAGCGTAGGAGTTTTCACAAGGGACTCCTGGAGTGTATATAAATTGCTGGTATTTCTGTGGCTTACCATTTAGACCTGGAGTGATTTATCTTTGCACAACTAGGGGCTGCAGCTGAATCCATCATCTGAGTGGAGGCAGGGAGCCAAGGGGCCTGTGTATATTGAGCAGCTAAAGATGAAATCTGTGGTTGGCACAGAGGTCAGGTTAGGTATGATTAGCTCATGTGAATGTACACCCTGGCTGCGTGCCTGAAAATTGCAGCTGCTGCAGCAATTATCACAGAATGCAAGCTTCGTGAGGGTAAGGAGCTTATGTCTTGCTTATCAGTCAAGCGTCATCCTCCACAGCATGCCTGGCACACACTCCATTAACTTTCTCCAACATTTCATTATGGTAATGCTGAAGGAATTCTACAGTGAAGAACCATACACTCTTCCACATCTCTTCTACTGTTAAAATATCATTATATTTTTCTGTCACCTATCTTTCCAGCTATTAGTCATCTTATTTTCTGAAGTATGTCAAGGTAAATTTCAAACATCAACATACTTCATGCTAAGTGCTTCAGCATGTGTATTGTTACTTGAATTCAATAGCTGTAGTTTTTTCTTTCATTGAAAATTTACACACAGTATAATGTACAAATTACAAGAGTATATTTGCTGGATGTTATGGCTTGAATTCGGACACTCCCAAAATTGCTGTTAAAAATCTTAATTCCTAGCATATCACAATGTGACTATATTTGAAGATGGCATCTTTAAAAAGTTAATTGAGGTTAAACAATATCATTAGGGTGGGCTCTAATTTCATAAGATAGGTGTCTCTCACAGAAAGGCATGTTAGGACACAGACATGTGAGGGAGACACCCTCGAAGACACAGGGAAAATAAGGTCACTCACTAGCTGAGGAGTGAGGCCAGGAGTATATCCTTCCCGCACAGGGAGACAACTATGTCCACACCTTGATTATGCCTAGCCCCTTGAAGTGGAAAGAAACAAATTTCTGCTTTTCCAAGTGACTTGGTATGTGGTGCTTTGGCTTTGACAAGAGAGTTCACTGTGTAATGCAGACACTTATTGAGATATGAAACATCCTTGTCCACAAAGCATTCCCACATGTGACCACCCAGTCACCTCAACATACATGCATCAATATGCATGTATACTCTAGAGTAGTTTTATCTACTTTTGATCTTCATAAAAAGGAAATCGTGTATCATATGTTCTTTTGTGTAAGGACACTTTCAGAAGGCATAGTCTTGATACACCCATGTTTTGCCATTTATCAGGAGTTTATGCCTTTATTGGCAAGTAATATGTCACTGTAAAAATCTACAGCAGTTTATTCATTGTCTTGTTCTCCAAGGCACTTTCTAATATTCATAATATTATTTCTAGTATTCATAATATTATGAATACAGTGGCTGTCACTTATCTTGAATAACTAATGTAGGAATGGAATGGTTGAGACACGTGGCAAGTATATGCTTAATTTTACAAGAAGTTATCTTGACTTTTTCAAACTACTTTTGGCCTTTTTATACACTTACAAATAATATAGGAGAGTCCAGCTTGTTCCACATAATCAGCAACACTTAGTATTGTTGTGCTAATTATTAGAATGAAGACATACATTGTTTGTGAGTGTTGAAGTGCTGATATAGAAAACTCCTTTAAGAAAACCTCAAACAAAGAACCAGACTTCTCTCACACATAGCAAAGTCCAGAGATCAACAAGAAGAGAATAGGAATCCTCACTGCCCAGGCTCAGTGTGTGTATAGAACAGCTTCCATCAGACAGGCCTGGTATGGGAGCCTATGGCAGAACTCCCTGCAGAGAGGCTAGAGGCAAGACCCACCCAGCTGATGCAGGAGAACATCTTGCCAGAGTGTCACAGTAGGCTCACTTCCAAGGACTATAGCAGGAAGATGTAGAGCACAGCAGCAGCCAACTGGACAAGTCTTATCTTGGTAGATCTGGGGCCAGAACTAAGGTAATAACTATACCAAAGCTCTACACAAAAGGTCACATATTTTGTGCTATATAGAATGACGAAGAGAAGGGGGAAAATACATTCTCAAGTCCCAAGCCCATCCACAACAAATTCAGGAGACAATAACATAAAAGAAATTAGAAATCACACACATGAAATCTCTGAAATGATAGTGTTGGAAGTAAAGAAACAACTGTAGAAAGGTATAGAGGATATCAGATCAGAAATACTTTCTGAAGACACAAAAGAATGATAACTATAATGAAAGAAGTAATAAGTGCTTCAAAAGAAGACACTGATTTTTAAAAAATGAGAATATAAATATAATGAATCCTTAAATGAACAATATAGGAAAGAAATAGAATGCATGAAACAGACTCAGAGATATAAAGAAAATTAAAACCTCAATCACAAGCTAGCAAAACTATTTGAATGAAAGTGAACATAGGCTTTCAGATCTTGAAGGCATCTTTGCAATTAGAGAAAAGGTAAGAAAAGATCTCTTAAAAACAACTACGAAGGGCAGCCAAATAGCTCAGTGGATTAAAGCACCTGCAAGCAGGCACAGGGGCCAGGGATTCGATATCTGGGCCTGCCATACTGGCCCTGGCCACAGGGAAAACTGAGACAGCGCTTGAGACTGGACATGGTGGCACATGCCCATAATCCTAGCTCTTGGGAGGCTATAAACAGGCAGATTACTATGAGTCAGATCTAGTAGTGAGACACTGAACACCCAGTAGACCCTGTCCCAAATACAAAAAAAAAAAAAAAAAAAAAAATGGATGTAGGAAAAAATAATTCAACATGTGCAGGACATTGCAAGATAAATAATGTAAGAATAATAGTCATCAATGAGAAACAAGACATCAATACAAATGATATAAAAGGAATATGGACAGAAGTAATACCAGAAAACTTCCAAACATGGGGAAACAATCTGACATTCAGTTAACCAAAGCATATAGAACTCCAAATAACATCAACCCAATTAAAAACACACAGAAACATATAATAATCAAAATATCAGAATTTCAGAGAGCTGGGATTACAGGCATGAGCCACCATGCCTAGTCTCAAGTGCCATCTCAGTGTGCCCTAGGGCCAGAGCCAGCAGGGCAAGAACAGTATACTAAAAGCTGCTAGAGAAAAGGAACAGATCACATTTAAAGGAAAACCCATCAGAATAACAACAGATTTCTCTTCACAAACCATCAAGTCAAGAAGAGCATGGAGAAAAGTATTACAAGTCTTGCAAGAAAAAATTCCAACCCAGACTGATACACCCTGCAAAACTCTCTTTCAAGTTTAATGGAGAAGTGCAATGCTTCCATGACAAAGGACAAGTAAAGAATTTCATGCTGATAAAGCCAACACTACACAACTATTAAAAGTTATTCTAGAGAAGGATCAAAATGACTACAACTCCATGAATGATAATAGAAAGAACCCACCAAATATGGCAAACAATTAAACAATATATGTTCCAATGTTTATAGCAGCACAATATGTGATAGCCAAATCTTGGAAACAGCCAACAACAATCTTTCAATTATTCTTTTCTATACAGCAACAAAATACTTCCATCAGCATACTCTACAAATGGACTTCTCCTGCAACCCATGAGTCATGATTTTATCTGGGTCTACATTGTAAATATCAAGGAAATAACAGTAGCTCAGTGCCACAAGTGCCACCTGGCCACCAGCAAGCATGATGGACACTGTCCACATCCAGCACATACTAGAACTTTGTGTAATATCCTGTCCCAAAAGTGTTAGAAGTGCTGCTCATATATTTTCCTTTCTAGTGTTTTTTTATGTTTTATTCTTATTAATTCTTTACTATCATGGAAACTTTGTCTTAGCTGATATTTTTGTCTATATTAACCTAATCAACTACTATGTGAGTACTCTGAATAGCTTCCAGATTTGTACACATGATACACAACATTCTGGCCTCCTAGTTGGACTCACAATTTAATTTTAATTTTGGAATATTGTTTTGAAATATTTAATTCTGAATTTATTAATATTTAATTAATTTTCTTAATAATATTGTTTAATTTTAATTTTTGTTTTATGATGCATACCACATCTTTGATGCAGTATAGATTTCTCCTAGTATTAGAAATTTTAAAAAGTATATTGTCATTTTCCATTGACTTTCTATCAGTTCTTAGTTGTCTTTTATACACACACACACACACACAGATACATGAAAATATATGTATATAACCTGAACCATAGCAAGTTATAAAGGCAATATCCAAAAGTCAATAGCACTCCTCTACACAGATAACAAACATACAGAGAAATTTGAGAAACAGTACCCTTTACAATAGCATCACAAATAATGAAATACTTAAGAATTCATCCAACTAAAAAAGTAAAAGATCTATTCAATGAAAATTTCAGTACTCTGAAAAAAGAGATCATAGAGGATCTCAGAAAAAAAAAGTGAAAGATATTCTTTGCTCCTGGATAGAAGGAACCAACACTGTGCAGATGGCCATACTCCCAAAATTGTTATACAGATTTAATGCAGTCCCTATCAAAATACCATCAGCATACCTCACAGACCTAGAGAAATCATTCCTAAAATTTATTTGGAACCAGAAAAGACCTAGAATAGCAAAGGCAATCCTGACACAAAGTCAAGGCAGGAGGCATTACCATTCCTGACTTGAAATCCTACTACAAAGCTACTGTGATAAAATCTGCATGGTATTCACAAAAAAAAAAAAAAAAAAGAAAAAATAGACCTGAGGATAAAAGTAATGTAACAGAAGTTGCAGATAAAACTAAAAACACACTGAGCTATCTTATCTTTGACAAATAAACCAAATATATTTACTGGAAGAAAGCCTCTTTAACAAAAGGTGCTGGACAAAGTCGCTGAAACTAAAACTTGATCTGGGTCTCTCACAATGCACTAAGATAAAGTCAAAATAGATTAAAGATCTAAACATTAAAACAGAAACACTCAATCTCCTGGAAGAGAAAGTAGATGAAAATCTTGAAAACAAAGCAGTATGCAAACATTTCATGAACAAAAATCAAACTGCTCAGGAAATACTTGAAAGAAGTAACAACTGGAAACTTCTCTTATTGAGAAATTTCTACACATCCAAAGAAATTACCAACAGAGTAAAAAGACAACCGGCAAATTTGGAACAAAATCTTAACTAATAAGCACTCAAAGATCTTCTATCTAGAATTTATAAAGAAATAAAAAATATTAAGGCCCCAATATTTAAAGACCCAATCCAAAAATAACCATCTGAGATAATCTCAGCGGAAGTAATACAAGAGGCAAACAAATACATGAAAAAGTGCTCCGCATCACTAGCCATTTGTGAAATGCAAATTAAAATGCTGACATCTCACCCCAGAAAGAATGGCTATCATAAAGAAATCAACCACCAAAAATGTTGCAGAGGCTGCAGGGAAAAAGGAACCTTTCTCCACTGCTGGTGGGAATATAGACTGGTGCAACCATTATGGAATCAGGGTGCAGACTCCTCAGGACTGGAAATCCCATTCAATCCAGCTATCCCCTTTCTAGGAATTTTCCCAAAAGAACTAAAAACATCATATCACAGTGATATGTATGTTCCTATGTTTATAGCAGCACAATTTGTGATAGCTAAATCTTGGAAAGCCTTCGTAGGTAAGTGGGTGTAACTTGAGGCTATACTCACAAGTGAAATAAACCAGACCCACATGTGTAAATATCATATTGTCTCCCTAGGATAAGAACTCAAAAGAAGAAGTAAAAATTGAAAGGTTTAACACAGTTAAATGGAAAGTGAAAACTTAAGGATTAAACAATGAAGAGAGACCAAGAAGAAAAATTAGGAAATATGACATGGGCAAAACCATACATTTATATAAATAAGATGATTAGGGCAACAATCCTAAGAATTTCCATCAGGTTTTTGAAAATAGAAGTTAATGGGTGGAATTCCCACCCTGATTAACTCTATATGCTGATGTCTGTGAGCTAAGCAACTATAGTGCAGATAGCAACATGTAATACTAAAACCATGCGTAAATACCTGTCATTTTGGCCTTCTTATTGTGTACTGCTCCTAATGCCATATAAATTATTGCTATATTCTCTTTAAAGTAAATGTTTCAAAAAAAAGTTAATAAATGTAAGTGAGAGAGAAGAAAAACAAAAAGTCATTGGATTGTCCTGCTACAATGTTGTACATGGTCTTATTTCTAAATTTTTGTGTAAATAATGTATAATTGTTTTTTAATATTCCATTGGAATTTAAATTTTAGAATATCCTTGGTTGTTGGAAAATAACAGTTCCATTTTATGTCTAAGGTATAATAATCAGAGAGATCGTGACATTAAGCTTATCTTCCTCTGTTACATGATAATAATATCATTAAGTTTCTCTTCTGGATGTTTAACAACTAAGGTTTGCAGACCAAAAATTAGAGATATAGATGGGCTAAAAAATACCCATTATTTTGGCCTAGCCCTTCAAGGTATGTGAGGACTCAGGACATAAGAAAACCTCTGCTGTGACATCCTATAATTAAGTGGTGCCACAAATTTTCTGATCAAGGAGATTATGAGACCACAGAGGAAAGTGATCGATGATGTATAGTGTGCCTAAGGAGAGTCACCTACAGAGAAAAATTCTCTCAGGCTTTCATAGAGGGCAAATTGGTCAAGCAATGTCTGTGACTCATCTAGATGGCTGACACTGACAAAAGTTCCACAAGATGCTGTACATGGTTCCAGGATAAATACTGAGGGGATTTGACTGACGTTGTCAGATAGCAAAAGTTACATTTTTAGTTATATAGGTCTTGCTTTAACTTGGTCTTAGCCATCGAAAAGAAAAGTGGTAAAAAAGCGAGCTATAAAAAATGTAAAGCTATATTAATATGCTGAAAAAAATATGCTGAGCTGTAAATGGCTCAATTCAACAACTTTGAACAATTTCCAGCTGTGAGGATAACACACTACTATCATGGACTATTGGACTATATTAGGTTGTTTTGCTGATTTCAAGTACCTACAACCTTTGGTCTGGCATCAAGTGTGAAAATGTCCTTTAAAGACTTCTCCAAATACAGCTACTCTCACCGCAATGGAACACCTAACTCTGGCAAAACAAAGCAAAAAAAAATGGGATATAAATAAAGCACCATTTGTTGTTATATATATATATATATATATATATATATATATATATATATATATATATATATATATATATATATATATATATATATATATATATATATATATATATATATATAT
>PVKA01020138.1:0-12992 GCA_004027165.1 Ctenomys sociabilis | reverse complement strand
AATTGTACTATTGTTTAGACAAGATATCATGTCTTAATCTTGTCCTCTGAATGACTAATACAAAGACAACAATATACAATGTATTAATTATTATAAATGACTTACTAACCTGTTTCACTGCTATCTTACTTTTTCTCATTAAAATGAATTTAAAAAAGAAAGCTGTAAACATTGGAGCTGGTTCATCCAGATCCAATCCTCAATGACATAGTAGCCATGTCATTTGGTCTAACCATTCAATCTGAGCATCAGCATCACAGGTTGCCAAAAGACAAAATGAAGAAATGCATTTAATAGTGCTTATCACCTAGCCTGCTCATAGCAAAGTTCATGATTCATTCTTTGAGACATGGATTATTGAAGACCAGGGAATACGAAATAACATTTTATTATGCTGTGGACCAAGCTGTGTAACTAGAGCTTCATGGTATTGAGGCCAGTGTGACCTTGCTGTAGGAGCAGAAGCATACGGAAGGTTGTCATACTTCCTGGCTGGGCAGAGAAGGCTCGTAACTGCAGCTCTCTTAAGCAAGATAACATCTGCTGAGGACAATGGGAAGGACATTGTATAGAAGGAAATAACTTGTTTTCCATTAACTTTTCCCTGTCTACCACAATCTCTATCCCAGAAAAGGTACACTCTCCTTCTCCTCCTAGTTTCCTTGCTTGATAATAAAAGTGAGCCAATGCTGAGAAAGGTGAGCCCGACCACTACAGACAGATTCCCTGCATCCCCTTGCACTGTGAAATTTGTCTTTTATCTTTCCATATTCCCTGCCATTCCTTCCCACAGGGCTCCAAGGATCTGATCAGCCCCTGTCAGGGGATTAGACACTGCATCTGCTTTTGCATTAGTTCAGGGTCTTGTTCCCTAATTCCATTTAACTTTCCCCTTCATTCTTTTCTTTTCTTTTTTTTTACATCCCTTTCCTCCTCTTTGATACCTCTGTAGAGAGACAGATTCTTCAGCTAGAATGGGGCATATCTAACAGGTAAAGGCATCCTTCAAAGAGGACAAGAAAACCATGACATAAAAAGGGATCTAGATTTGTGTTCAGCACCATTGTAACACCAGGGACAAATAAGTCTTTGCTTTCTCATCTGTCAGTTTCAGACAAGAATAACTTTCCTCATGGGGTTGCTGGGTGGGCCAAATAACCCAGCCCAGGTCCTCACAAAGGCAAGATGGTAAAGAAATGGGAGTTCCTTGCATCCTCTATGCTTCAGATCAAAAATGCATTGTGAGCCAGATGTCTGCACCTCCCTCCCCACTCCCAACTGAGAGAAGCACAGGGGTCTTTGGTTCTCTTTCATTATGTCTTGCTAGTCAGCCCTCCAACATTCTTATAAGCATTCTGGAGCCAAGGATGTATGGTCACACCCGGAACCCTAAGGCAAATCAATAATGTATGGGGATAGGGAAATAGATGACGACAAAAAAGAGGCAAAAAGAGATGAATGAGAATCCACTTAACACTCTGAAGAAAAGAGTTCTGAAAGAGAGCACCTTCCCACAGAGGACTTCTCTAACATCATTAAAGCTTAGAGATGCATTCAGGACATCCATTCTCTCTTCAACTAAGGGTAAAGAAAAGTCTTATCTTCTTAACAAATGATTTTGTGAAATGAAAATATTCCTTTATTCAGTAATCACTCTGTTTGACTATTATTAACCACTGCTTTATTTGTGCTAATGGAGCTCCTCTGGATGAAAGGTTAACATTTCTTAACACAAAGCAGGCACTAAACCATTTAGCAACTTGTAGAGTGAGTTTTCTGTGTTTTCCTAATTAGAGGAATATTGGAGAGAGGAGTTACTTGTTAGGCATGATCTGAGGAGGAGGGCAACTGCCCTCCCACTCCTTAACTTCTCTCTGCTCTATGTCATCCTAAATGAATTCTAAAGCCTATTCTTAAAGTTGTCCAAGCCTTACACAATGACAAATGCTTGAAGTCTTCTGGACTCAAAGATCTCCACTAGATAATTAGGAAATGGAATAGGTGGCTTTCTTCCAAATTGTACTCTTGAGAGGCCAAATAGTTTAATTCAAATTGCTGGAGAGTTTACATATGTGAAAGATGGGATGTTCTGGAAACAAATAAAACTAATACCAATTACAGCTTTTGCTAACTTGTGACCTCCAGCATGTAATGTCTGTGAAGCTCAATTTTTGCATCTGTAAAATACAAATAAGACCAACTACAAAGAATGGGCATGAAGATTAGAGATAATCCTTATAAAGCATCCAAAACAGCGCCGGATAGGTGCTTTCCTAGCATGATCGTCTTACCATCATAATCACTGTCATTATCATCATCACTAAACAGAGAGCTTGCAACCTTTAAGCTGCAAGTAGATTGAATCAAAGACACTATGAAAAGACAGCCCCTTGAGGCCTGTCTCCTAGAGTACACCAAACCCTATGTTTAATGCAAGACATGTGTGTCTTCTAAGTCTCTGTGTAAAACTTAGTCATTTGTTCTTCTGTATTTCCCAGGACTTAAAAGCACACAGCAATTTAATATACATCCATACATTATTTATGTATGGGGAAATATGATGTTACTTCAATCTGTGTCAACAGATGAATAAATAAAGCTAGTTAAGTCAAATTTCCTACAAGGAGAGAGGCTCTTTACCTGACTTTGTCCCCTCTGGACATCAGAGTTATGGCTGTAATAGTCAAGAGGGCTGACCTGGAACTGACATCTAATTTAACAATAGCTTTAGGAGTTCAAACACTCTGGGCCTTTTAAAAAGTGATGAACAATTTGGAGAGAATGTCTAAGCCTTTATGCTGGTTTCAAAGGAGGTTTTCACTCAACTCTTCTAAGTACCTGAAGTCACAATAATAGACGAAACTCTCTAAACCCTCTGGGCCAAGGAGGAATTGGCCCAAGTCAATGGGTTGAGTTATGTTTCCCGGCAATACAGGACCTAAAGGAAATGATGTTCATAAAACATGTGGTCACTGTTCTTCTCCATGCCACTCATGCCAGGGTGGTTTTTACCAAAAGTCAAAATCTCCGGTACTCCAGGCCAAGTCAGTTATCTGAATAAACAGAGTACTGTCTAAAAGCCACAGCTCATTCTTGGTATCAGTTGATTTCACAGTGTTACCAGATACTTTTATTTTTCAGGATGAGTTAGAAAACAAGATTCTTGTAAAGTCTTTAGTTTTTTTAATCATTGGCAAATAAGTTTTTTGAAAACCACTGTTCAAAATCAACAGCCAGTAACAAGGTAAGATAGCAGAGTTGTTCAGAACAACAGGAATCAAGACTCAATTCTGGGCCAGCCAGGTGGCTCAGTGGATTAAAGCACTGCTTAGGCATACACAGAGACTGGGGTTCCAGCCCCAGTCTGCCATGCAGGATCTGCCCCAGGGGCACACTGAGATGGTGATTGAGACTGGGCATGGTGCCGCTCCCCTATAACCCCAGCACTTGGTAGGCTGAAAACAGGAGGATCACTACAAGTCTGATCTGTGTAGAGAGACCCTATAGACTCTTTACTAAACACATTAAAAAAAACCAATTATGTCTCTAATTTTTGGTGACCCTGAATGAAGACACTGATGATAGTTACTTCATTGGCCAAGGTTCATATTAATTGGGATTATACTCAAGCCCCTAAGAACAGTGAACATGCAGTTGACTGAAAACTAGCTTAATAAATTATTGGTGCATCACATGGTAATGACAGAATTCAAGAACATTATACAGAGTTGAGCTACCCAGACCTTATACTATGATTAATTGCATAGCATCCAGTTTAATTTCTCAGAAATTTTACCCATATGTCTCCAAGTTGACAGAAATTCTGAGTTAGCCTTGTCCCCATGAGCTACCCATGACAAACAGTCTCTCCCCTGCCCAAATCCAGCCCGGGTCCATACCAATAAATGTGGCTTATTTGTGTTTTGCTATTATGAGACCAGAGAAATAAATGGGTCATTCTGAAGAGGTCTCTGGTGAGGCCTGGATTTCTTCAGGGAATCACCTTCATCTGTGTTTTCATTTATCTTTGTCAGTATCTCCTTTGACTCCTCTCAGGAGATGGAGGGCTGAAGCTAAAACACAAAGAGTTTCCCTTGATGTGCACCACTTCCTCTGCCAACTCTGTTCAGGCATGGCCAGCAGCCCATGGCTGCTAATGGGTCAGGAAAAGTGGGTGTATCTCCAGGTCAGAGCTCCTCACCCCAGCACTACTGACATTAGCAGATAACTCGCAGTTAGGGGGACAGTCCTGTGCGTTATAGGGCACCCTGCAGCATTCTTTACCTTCTTGAATTAGATACTACTGGTATTTGTGAACACTCCATGTTCTGTGAATGTGTACACAACACACACACACACAGAATTAAGTCACAACAATCAAAAGTGTCTCCAGGTATTAACCAAACTCCCCTGGGAAATAAACTATCTCCATTAAGAGCCATGGCTACATTCACTCTCTGTTGTTCCTAGGGGAGTCACTAACCCTGAAAATCTCCCCACAATAAAATTAGGAAACAGGCATCAGAAATTAAAAATCAAAAGAATGCTTTACAGAAAAAAAAGAATATAGAGTGAGTTTGGGTGTTGGATGATGAGACTCAAAATCTAGTTCACCCTCATTTGTGTATCTTTAAGAACATTACCTCAACTTCTTTAGCTCCCTGTTTCCTCTGGAGCATGAGATCAAGGCAGACTCTGCCAGAGATGCTCTCCGTATAAAACGGGACAGTGCCAAGAATCTGAATAGCACAGCCTCTCACAACTTCACTGCATAGCGAGAAGTAATCATCATTTCATGCGAAAGATGAAAATGCACTTTAATCTTTAAAAAGAAGTTGGTACATGTTCAGTGTTTTATCTGTTAGGGATTTAGACATAATTCTATCAATTCAGCAAAACATTTATTCATAGCTGAGTGAAAGGCCTGAGTCTCAAAAGGGGCATTTTCTATCTTGGGATCTAATTCCTTCCTTTCATACCTTCAGGTCAAGAAATCATTCATGAACTTATTAACATAAAATATTAACAAAGTCTGGGTTTTTCTTTTTTCTTTACGTTATATACTAGATCTAAAGTTTTTTTTTAAAAGGTCTCTAAAGCACCAGTCATACCCTATGTCCCCTTAAGCCTGCTCTATTCACTCAACAAATATATTTTGAGGGCCTACTCTTTGTCAGGTATTTGAGATGAGGGTGAAAAGCTATTGTCATTTTCTCTTCATAAGCCCAGAGACCAGTGGGAAAAACAGATTAAGCAGCTGTTCAATTACAAAACTTTGTGATTATTTAAGATGCTTAATTTTGTAATGCTTCTCTTGTCTAACTTCAAAAGTGATCAAAAGTGAGACAAGATTATGAATTTATGCTAACTAGAAAAATTAAGAGAAAGGAAAGTGCAGACAAAGGAAGAAGTCGGAGTAAGGTTGCTAGCCACAGCATACATGTTTAACAAGTAGTAAACACAAATTCAGCACTAAGTTTTCTAGTAGTCAAAGCAAAAAAAAAAAAAAAGAAGAAGAAGAAGAAAAAAGAAAGGAGTTATAAAATAATTTGGTGTAGTCAGCTGTAGATGTGTTACAGACCAGTGTGTGCCTCCACACTGACCAACTGTGACTTGTTATCCTACAGAGACCTGATAAGAGTTCACATGCAGGATGAAGCCTAGAGCATATAGATAAATATAGACAATAGAAAAAAATTTCAGGTTAGGCTAATGCGTGCAGGTACTGTAACACATTCAAAGGCCGGAGACAAGCATAGCAGACTCCAAGCTGGTGCACAAAGCTCAAATGCAGCTGCTTCTACCATTTCCCTTTGCTTGATGGGATCAAGTTAATACCAAATTATATAATACTGCCAGTAGTGTCCCTTGAGAGCCTCCACAGCAAGCCATTTAAAAAGGTGAAATTCGGCAAGAGCTACATTGGCTTCAGGAGAAAAGCGCATTCTGAAGACTTGCCCTTTCCCTTTGTTCCTGGCATAGTGAAGTAGAGAAAGACAAGAAAATCAATTCTGAGGTAAACCGTGTGCTAATAGAGAAGTGCTAACAAAAGAAAGCCATTGCCACTCCTTTCCTCTTTTCCCTCTACCACTTAATGGCAGATTTCCATTCCATTCCTTAATGGAGGTCTCCAGGGCTTATTTGCTAGCCTGGGCCTACTATGAAAGTGCCCAGAGTCCCTAATGGGAATGTCTAGTATCAACCAACCACAGAAGCGAGATTGGCTTTTCATTTTTCATGCATGCTGCTCCAATCAACCAGCCAGCCAACCAACTGACCAACCAGTCGGCCAACCAATCCATGATATTCACTGAGTGTCTCCACCATACCAGGCCATGTGCTGAAGCCAGACCATGGAAAACCTTGGAAGAGCAATGTTGTTGGTCAGATTCCCCAGAAAATGGACTCTGAGTAGAGATCTGTGTACTTTACTGTGGATGCATTAATGAAGAGAAGAAACCCAAATTTGGTAGAGGGAGTAGCTTAATAGTATCAGAGGGACAATAGAAAACACTGTGATCCCAAAGGTGCAGCTGGAACCAGGTGACTGTTAAAGATGCCCCAGGGTAAAGCAAAGGATGCAGACCTGTGCACATCCACACTGACCAGCTGTTACTTGAGATCTTTTCCTGATAATGGGATATAACCTGGAAAACACCACACCCTTCCTATGGCAGCACTCAGCAATGAGCTGTCAGCATCGTTGACAGCTTAGAAAATGAATAGCCTTATCTTACAGGGGGGTTGGACATCACATCCTAGCATCTACTGTACCACATGAAGGAGATGAGATTTTATTCTCAGCACAAAGAGAAGTTATTGAACTGTTTGAGGCAAGAAAATGGAATGATCTGATGTTCATGGTGAAACATGCACTCCAGCTGGGTGATGGAGTGAAGAGGGGCAGGGATGGCAGCTGGGAGACCAATTAGGAGGCTTCTAGAGACATTCTGGCCAGAAGGAGGGTGAATCAATGGGAATGGATGGGGCGGATGGTTTGAAACAGCAGGATATAATGGATGGATGGCTGGGAGAATGGGGAGGACTCTGGCTTAAACTCCTGGATGGATCATAAAATAACAGATGCTGGAGAAAAGCCAGGTTCCAGAAGGCTATATAATCATTCCTCCCAGGCAGAGTGAGGGAGGCCAAGGTCCCTGAGAAATGCCCAGCAGATGTCATAGAGTTCGAGTGTGACACTAGGGAGAAATAGCCAGGCTAGATACGTGAAAGGAGGGGAGCATAAAAATGAGACCTATGGCTATGGGAGCATGTAAATCTTCCTGGGGGGAGGGCATGGTTAACCAGAAAGGGCAGGAAAATTTCTCTGTTCTTTTCCAGCAATGAGAAGCAAAACTGAAACCAGAGAAGCAACTAAGAAACAGAAGCCAGACATGCTGGTCAGACACCAGGAAAAAATGGAAGTGTGGCTTTCACTGATAGTTCACTGTGCTGTGAGTATTGCAAGGATTTATTTTTACATTCTTTGAAGTAGGTACAACTCCCATCATCCCCTTATAAGTGAAGAAATTGAGGCTGAAGCTGATGAAAGTTGCCCACGACTGTGCATTCCATGGGAAAGGAGCTGCTATCAGAATTTTGGACTTCATGTCCAATAGTCTCACCACTGTGAATTGCTATGGCAGAAGGATCTAGGCCAGGACAATCTCTGAAGAAGAAGCAAGAGGCATGATCTGGAAAACACTGGAGAAAGGAGAAGCAAAAACAACACCAGCAATGACAATGCTTTTTCAACAGGGAGGGTGTCGGTGCTTGATGGAAGCATTTGACCATGGAAGTCAAAGTGTGCTGGACCAAGGAGGAATGATGAAATAACTCAGCCAGCACTGGGCATGAAACTCTGATAGGAAATTGTTCACCTCATTGGGCTTCATAGACAACATGTGACTATATTTTTTTTTTCTGTTTTTGTGACTATCTTTGTCAGGTTTCATTATTGTGACCTAGCACCTGAGAAAAACAATATAGAAGAGGAAGATATATTGTGGCTCACTACTTGAGGGGTGTTAGTCCATGGTTGGCTGGCTCTGTTGCTTTAATCCTACAGTGAAGCAGGAGCATCATGGTGGAAAGCAATAATAGTAAAGGAAATCTGTTCACCCCAAGGTAGCTGGGAAGCAGAGAAAGAGAATGAGCCCAACAGGAGGGCCTGGGGCTATATACAGTCTAGCACATAGGGCTGTGCATCCAGGAGTCTCTTCCTTCAGTGAAGCCCCACTTCCTGTTCCCATCACCTCCCAGATTACTATCGTGTTATGATCTTATCAGTGGATTCATCCACTTGAAGTCAGACCCTAATGATCCGATCACTCCCCAAAAGCCCCGTCAGCCATCAGCCAAGCCTTCAGCATATGACTTGGGGGAACATTTCAGATCCAAACCATAACAGTGACTGCCTTGGTAACCAGAAGTGCCATATAAACCCTATTGGTCCATTTAAGAATATTGGGTGTCTACAGAGAGGACCAAGATGGAAAAATCAGTTCAGGAGGAAAGTGAGTAATGAAAAAAAGACGAAATGAGAGATAACTTTAACTTCATCTTCCTTAAGTGATGGTCAAGGCCTGTCCTTTGGTCCAGTGGACATCATAATTGCATTCAGGCTCCCTCTGCACCTCTCTTTCTTTTCTTGAGTTTGGAGAACATTATTTATTCTGACAATAGTAGTAATTAGCACAATCACATTTATAAATTCAGGTAATGTCTCTAGAACTTCTCAGCTATATGCTGAGGATCCAGGTTAAACTAGACAAGAACACTGTCCTGGATGAACTCATGCTCCTGTTGAAGAGGAAGAAATATAAGCAAATAAATGTGATCCTAAGTGATAATAAATAATGAAAATGGTATAAGCTGTTAGTGGGGAAGAGGTGAGTAGGTGGGAGGTGCTGCACAGAAAATACTTATTGGGGAAACACTTATGCTGGAGCTTAAGTGAAGGAGAGAATGTAAGACTCTCCTGGGATGGGAAGGGAACAAGATGCATCTGGAGCTGGAGCCCAGAATATTATGAGGAGACAGTGGGAAATGAGAATAGAGAGGTGGGTCCCTACAAGATACAACTCTACAAATTTGTAAAGGCCCTTCCCCTTCATTATATAAATGGTTCTCCAACATTTTGAGAAGGGAAAATGGCATATGTTGAATTACCTAATATACCACTGGTGTTGGGCTTTGAGATTTTAAAATGTCCTGAATAATCTCTGCTTTAAAAATTACAGAAATTGTTGCCTGGGGAGATAGCTTGGCAGTTTAAGTGCCTGCATGGCAAGCACAATGACCTGGGTTCAATCCCTGGTACTGCATGCCATGTTGGCCCTATAACCCCAGGCGTGCCCTGTTGGCTTGGAAACAGGGCATGGTGACACACACCTATAATCCCAGTGCCAGGAAGGCTGAAAGAGGAGGATCACTATGAATCTCAGCTGCATAAAGAGACCCTGTACTGAATAAATAAGATTTTTTAAAACATTTTAAATATTAGAGAAACTGAGACCTAAAGAAGGCAATGACTCATTCAAGTTTTAAACATAGAATTTTAACCTAGGTCCATCTGACTCCCAAATCTGTTCTCTTTTTGCTACAAGATCCTATCTTTTTTTTCTATGCTGAAATATTCTTAAATACAAGAGGGGAAGCAAATTCTTATATGCCTAACGAGTGTAGTGAATCATTTATGGAGTTTTAGCTAACCCATATTTAGCCCAGCTTGATTTCAAAGCTCTTCTCTTCAGGCAGCCTTGGTCAAAGGAAAAAGGCATTTCTTCCACACTGGTCCTTAACACCACTGAATGCAGATGGTCATGGGTAGGTAGGCAGGTGGACAGAAAGCCATATGTATGTCAATTTCTTTATCTTGAATCTGAGAGCATGAACTTGTAGCATGGAGTCATAATCATATGAGTGCATGCAGAATTCCAAAATAGTTTCCATTTTAATAGACTGATTTGTTAAAATATTACTGAATTAGTTTGAGATGTATGGTTTGTAGCTGGAGAAAAAAGTTAGCAGTGACATGGATCTGCTAAAAGAATAAAGCATTCTTGACATCGTAACCAACTTAGAAAGGAAGGTGCATTCATTCTTTCATTATTCAATGTTAATTCACTGTCACCTGTAAAGTGAGAGTCCTCGTGTGTGCTGGGAATACTCAGAGCACCGGAGATCCTCTGCCCTCCAGAATTTATATTCCCACAGGAACTGTTACATAATTTCTGACATGCTATGTTTTTCATAAAAACAGTGGAAATGAATACAGTGAGGATTCAAGGAACCAGAATTTCATCCATAGTCTTCTTGCTTCCCAGCTTGTAGTCTCTTGTAGTAAGACTACCTAATTTCCTGTTGTGTCAGTTACCTTTTACTCCTTACTAGGACAAAATACCCAATACCCAAAATTAAGGAAGGAAAGGCTTATTTAGCTCACAGTTTGTGGATGTTTCAGTCTATACTTAGCTGGCTCCCTGGCAGAGGGGCACCTGGCAGAGAGCAGCAGTTCATGGCGGGAGAAAACAGTGAAGAGCAAAGGGAAGGGCAGAAGCGGCAGCTTCTAGCCAGCTTCTCTGCCCTCCTTGTATTATAAAAAAGCTACCCTGGGGCTAGAGGTGAAAGAAAAAAAAAAGCAGCCCAAAATCTACAATATGGCTTATAAGACCCCTTTGTTTTTCCAGCTCCCCAGGATGTTGAGCTTTCCCTCTTGTTTCAGTCGTATATACTGAGCCTCCCCTCCCTGCTGAGCCAGGTCCTGCTCACCCCAATGTCTTTCCACCTACTATTTCTTCTTCCTTGGATCCCCTTCCTTCGTCCCTACCCACATTGACCTTGCAAATTTCATCTGGAATGTCACTGCCTTAAACCTCTGACCTAGACTCGCGTCTCTTTATGCCATCTCAGAGCACTATGATCTTTTCCTTGTAACTACATTTAGTAGGGAAATCATTTGTTAAAAGACAGCTTCTCTGGCTAGACCTTGAAGGTCAGGACAAGTGTGTATTCCCAGGGCCAAGAATAGGACCTGCACAAAGCAGGAACTTGGAGAAGATGTGTTGAGTGAGCAAACAAGTGAAACATCACCATTTTTGCTATAGAGCCGCTTGTCCTCTGGCCACTTTAGATCCCCAATATTAGCAACCTACTCTGTGAGATTATTAAAATCCTTGTTCTTCTTCCTCGAATCTACCTTGTTTAAATTGGACTTCCCTTCCACTATCCCCAAACTCATGTGGAACAGACCTAAATTAATTCCTTAACTCAGTTTGCTGGCAATTGGGTTTAATAATATATGAGGGTGGCTCTGTTATGAAAAAGGAAATGCCATTGTCCTGGTGCTATTACTACCATTTGAAAGGCAGAAGCCACTTAAGCAGTGTCTAAGCACATGTCAGATAAAGGAATCGAGACTATATCTGAGTCTGTTTCTTGTTTTTAAATTTTTCTCTAGAGCTTCCTCAGCCTCATTGCCCTGAGATGGTAGGAGAGCCCTTGTGAAACATTTCTGGCCCTGAGGTATCTCATGATTGACAGCTCTTTGCAGATAAGGACCAGCATCCATCTGCCAAGTAGTCTCTGAGGGGTTCAGCTGGAAGAAGAGAAGCTCAAGGGAGCAGGAATTAAAAATAACTGAATTTACACAACATACTCACAGTCTTACTGATATCCTTAGAACAATTCAGATGTCATGCTGCACAGACCATATTCTCTAAAGAATTTCTGAAGGAAATAATTGCGTTGGGCAAGCCTGTTGGGTCTCTGTCCCTTGAAGATAGAATAAACCTTGCCCATCACATGTCCTTATTCATGAATAGCTGTCAGCCAACTCCCTGGAAACTCAGCTGATATTTATGCTGATGCTTTGACTCACTGTTCCCCGGAGGGGCTTTGCTTTCCCTGGTCTTTATGTTTGGAATATGTGAGGAACAGCAGGGACCAGCAGACTTTCTCCAAACCATGTCCCCTCTGTGCACTCTGACCCATAACCCTGGCCCAGATTCTGGGGAATCCCTTGTGGTGCCTGCTCTAAATGAGTCATGTCCCCTGTTTTATAAATGTTGTCTTTTGTCATTGCCCCTGGGATACCTCTATGGCCCAGGTCTCTTAGGCACTTCATATAATACTGAGAGCAAAGACAAGTCAAGATTACATAGCTTCTGTGGGTTTGCCAACTTCACAGTTTCCAAATCCTCAGAGGAAGATTGTGCCCCTTCTCCAGCAAGACCAAGAGAAGAAGGAAATTAACACCAATTACATATTGAATGTTTATCAAATTTCAGTCTGTATTCTAAGCCACTGACAAGTTTTCATTTTAAATTTGTAAGAAATCACAAGTTATGCAGTTATGGCTGTTATCATTTTACAAGCAGAGACTATAGCTTGGAGTGATTAACTGACTTGCCCTTCCATTATGAAGGAGATGACAAAGCCTTCCTGGAAAACATGTCTGTGTTCAGTTCAAAACACAGGCCCTTACAAGCATAAAAAATAACAACAGCTGACATTTTGTGATTATTTTACCTTATGCCAGATGCTAAAGTAAGCGTGTAATGTGCCTAATCTCACTTCTTTTCTGCATTATCACAGGAAGTCAGTATCAATATATTCATTTT
This sequence comes from Ctenomys sociabilis, assembly GCA_004027165.1. Lineage (NCBI taxonomy): Eukaryota > Metazoa > Chordata > Mammalia > Rodentia > Ctenomyidae > Ctenomys > Ctenomys sociabilis. Next base: position 369 of record PVKA01020138.1, on the reverse strand, counting down.
ATGTAAATGGTCACTGAGGCCCAGAATAACTAAGTATGTGGTCCGAAGATTTATGGCTGGTGAGTAGAAAAGCAAGGATTTCAGCTCAGGTCTTTTGAGCCCAGAGCCAAAGCCTTTAACTTCAGCACTACAGGACTTTCGAAAAGGTTTTATAGAGGAATTGTTAAATTATGGAAATATTAAATTATGCTGTACTTGCTAAACAGGAGATTTGTTGGACCTCAGAAGGCATTTACATGCCTTGGACAGTGCTGACGGCAAGATGCTACCTAATGTGTGTGTTTAATAAACAATAATGAGGTAACTTTAAACAAAAAGGTTTTTTTAATGCCAAAGCATGTTAGTGCTATAAAAGATGGTAGATCCAAA
>PVKA01020137.1:0-40834 GCA_004027165.1 Ctenomys sociabilis | reverse complement strand
TTTTTTTTTTTTTTTTTTTTTGAGGAGGTGCCCCTGAGATAGGGTTTTGCTATGTAGTTCAGACTGACCTTAAATTTACTGTGTAGCCCAGGATGGTCTCAGACTTGCAATGATCTTCCTGCCCTAGCCTCCCCAATGCTGGGATTAGCCACTGCACCAGCTGACAATATAATGTTAAACACTGTGAATCTTACACTTAAAATGGACAGTTTGAGGAAAGCTTTCAGTGCTACTTATTGAGCACAGTTTTTTAAGCTGTGACTTAATTTATCCATTCTTTTGATTGATGCACATCTATTTTGTTGCCCACCATTATATATTTCTATTAGAAAGTAATACTACTGTGAACATTCTTGTATGTACCTGTGGGGAATGTGCCTTGCAATGTAATTCTAGGGCCCCGGTGTTACTTTAATTGTATGTGATAGTACCAAATTGCTCCTAAGAAATTGCAGTTTTGTTAGCAAAATGAGAGGTCTAATTTCAGTTCCTTCCAAACATTTCACACTATTAAGTTGCAGAATTTGTACAATTAAAAGTTTCTTGGCTGGAGAGATAGCTCAGTGGAATAAGTGCTTGCCTAGCAAGTGCAAGGTCCTGAATTCAATTCCGGGCACCACCAGAAAAAAACTTTCTTGATTTTAGTTCACATGTCCTAAATAAGCAGTAGGGTTGATCTGTTTACATATATTATTGGTAATTCTTCTTCTATGGTAGAAATGGCCCCATCGTATTTTTGTCTATTTTATTCTGTTAGGTTATCTTACTGGTTTTTAGGAGCTCTATAAATATTCTAGATGCTGAATTTTATTGTTGTTCTTGGTTAAATACATTGGAAATACCTTTTTGTGTTTATCTTTTAACTTAGATTATACTTGTGGCCATTTTTAAAAAGTTACAACTTTTTGTGGTTTTCTGTTCTTTATACCTCTTTTAAAAATTCTTAATTGTTGTTTTAAAAACATTACTTGATATACTTTTTATGTTTCAGCTTCAATCCATGTGGATTGGTTTCTTCCCCAATATATGGGATTGTAACCTTTTTTTTTTCCAGTTTGATAAAAACTGAGTACATAGCCCATTCTTTCTGCACTGATCTCTAGTGTTGTGAATTTGTTTTTAAAGCAGTATCTTCTAACTTTATAGTTTTTTGAGGGCCTGCACGCATGTTAGATTTTGAAGTTGTTTATCATTGCTTTATGCTCTTCGTTTACTTTGTTTGACAATATTTCACAGAGGGACTGGACTGTGGATGATCATGGTACTCAGTTTGGTTTGGAATATTTAAGACCTTTAGCTGAATGTTGAGTTGTGTGTGGACAAGGTGAGATTCTCTAAGCCTGGCAGAGAACAACTAGCTGAATTGTCAGAAATCTATAAAAATTTTGTCTGTTCAAATGTTCAGATTTTCTTGAATATGTAAGTGTTCAGTAGAAGCCCAAAATGGTCAGGGAAATTGATTGATCTCTGGCCGAATTAGTGACCTGTTGAAACAGAACTTAGACCTTTTGAAAAGTAGATAATAAAACTCATCAAGTATCCAAAATACCTAGCATCCACTTAAAAAATTACTAGATGGGTAGGGAAGCAGGAAATTAATTTATGAGAGCAGAGGTTATAGGCACATATCAGTGCAGTCCTTAGTACTGAAAACTTCCAATTTAAAGCTTCCAAAAAAAAAAAAAAAAAAGTTACATGATGCAGTTCACTTAAAAGTACTTTATAAGTGGGTAAAAATGTTTAATAATTTAAATGAAAACAGTATAGAGAAAAATCTGTAAACAACAATATGACCCTTAAAGAAGGGTCTATATTTACATGAATATATAGGCACATAGTCAAATTATTGACAGCCAATGATAAAGGTCTTTGAAGCAGCCAAGAAAAACAGCACAAACTACACACAGAGCAGTTATCATAAAATTACTAATGACTTCTCATTGGAAGTAAAACAAGCCATTTCTGAGAAAGAAGAAACCTAGAGTTATCCAGCCAGTCAAAGGATGGAAAACAATACTACGTGCCCTAGCACCTCGGAAAAAAGGAGTAGCAATTCTGTTCGCAGACAGTCTTAACTTCAAACCAAGAATGATCAAATGACACAAAAAAGGCCACTATATATTGGTCAGGGGAAAAATTCAAGAGCAAGAGGTAACACTCATAAATATCTATGCACCAAACACAGGAGCACTCAATTATGTAAGACAAATCTTAATGGACATGAAAAACCTAATGTGTAAGAACACAATCTTAACAGGAGACTCACTGTTGTTGTGGAATGCTGGACTGTGTTGGATTGTGTCGTCGAGTTCAGGCACCCAAATTAGTTGAATTACAGTGGAGTGCCCATCTTTGACAGGTGTAGACAAAGTAAGGGGTATAGAAAGGAAGAATCATATGTGTGTGTATGGACAGTACAGTTGGGATAGATAACGCTGTGCTTCCACATAATTCTATGAGAGGCAAGATTTGCACTAATGGTGGTTGGACAGGATATTATGTCATCTTCTAGTACTATGGACAACCACTAGGAAAATAACAAGGTTTAAAGTATTAATTGTTGAATCTTTTATGTAATTCAGGTATAAAAAGAAAGATAGGTAAACAGCTACACTTTTAATTTAGTGGTAAGAGACATATGCTATAATATTGTCTGTAAGTATAATATCATGTATGCACCTTCTATGATACCAAGACATTTTGAGAACAGTTTGCAATATATTAATTTATCAAATACATCTTGTGAAGTTATCTTAAAACTGTCTCATTGATATTTGTACTTGTATAATATCATGTATGCACCTTCTATGATACCAAGACATTTTGAGAACAGTTTGCAATATATTAATTTATCAAATACATCTTGTGAAGGTATCTTAAAACTGTCTCATTGATATTTGTACTTCAATAAAAAATATATACATATATATACATAAATACATATACCCGTGTACATATATGTACATATATGGAAGGGAAGGATTTAGAATACTATAATAACTTTCCTACACTTCCTGTGAAGGAGTGCAATATAGTATTTTTTGAACATAAATTTAATTAACAGTAAAGATATACTGTAAACTTCAGGGCGATCCCTAGAGAATTTGAAATTTTTAAATTAATGCTTTAAAAATGTGCCCCCACTCAGTTATGGTTTACATTGTTTTTGACAGGTACAATGAGTCTTTCCTGGTCCTTGTCTTGGGACCAGGAAGTTTATATTTGCAATCCCATGGAAAGTTACTGGAATTCTAGTGAGTTCATTTTAGTCTATCACTTCCAGGACATCCTGTGGCAAGAATAAAAGCACTAAGGCATATTTGTAATTATGGGGAGTGAAGGAGTCCTGAGTCCAGCCATGATGATGGTTATCCAGAGCAAAGGCCTCAGCCCAATTCAGACCCTGGTTTTATTCATTCATGAAGAAAGGAATAGCTTCAGGATGTGTGAATGGTGGGAAGTAGGTAAGTGACATGAGCTGGGTGGGAAGCCTGCATTCACCTCTGCAATATGCAGAGAGAAAGATATGCAGAAAGAGTAATCTACATTATGCAGTTGAGATCATATCTAAAGTTTTGGGATCAGTGCTTCAACTCTGATGTGTAATCTTTCAAGCCCTTGCAAGTCGTAGCCTTTATCTTGAGGCTCAATCCCTGCCAAGAGCATGGAGCATTGGATCTTCATTCTGTCTCAGCCTGACTCACACTAGGGAGCAGCAGATGGGGATTTCAGGGAAACACCTGTCATCTTCAAAGACTACCACCAGCACCTCAGCTAGGCTAGATCGATATGCATTGAGCCAGTTGAATGGATAAGGAAAAGATCTAGCCAGCTCTGTACATAGCATATGTGGAAATAGGGTCAGGCTCAGCCAAAACGAGGATAATTGCTCCTCTTTCAAGGAGAGTCATTCAGGTGGTCCTCCACAGACAGGTTTTGGCAATTTATTTTTGCTTAAAACTTTCAGATTTTAATTTTAATGATTTATTATGTTGCTTTCTTTAGAACAAAGTGTAAGCAACTATTTGTTTTTGATAATAATTTTGTATGAGTGAAATACCCCTACAAATTGATAAAATGATATAATTCAAAGTTTAAAAATACTGTATTTATCATTAAAATACAGATATGTAAGTGGTTTTAATGACTGTTTATTTTTTATTTTTATTTTTTGTATTTTAGGGAAGGGTCTATAGAGTGTTCAGGGATCAGATTCATAGTGATCTTCCTGTTTACAGCCTCCCAAGATCTGGGATTACAGGCATGCCACCATACCGGGTCTCAATTGCATGCCCCAGGGGCAGGCCCGGCATAGTAGGCCCAGGGATCAAACCCCCAGCTTGTGTCTGCTTACAGGTGTTTTAATTCAGTGAGCTATTTGGCCAGCCTATTTATTGTTCTTTTAAGTCATGATTTATGTAAGTGTAATGATTTAATGAATTCTTAGATTCTACTGGTACATTCAAAGTTAACTCTTTGCAGAAAGAGTTCTGAAGAAAAAAATATAGAGGTTTAAAAATGATCCAATAATCTTATTGTGCTATAATTCATGCAGTGTATGATTCAGTGTTCTTTTTCCATTATAGTTCTGTAATCTTCATTATATTCACTGAATTGTACAACTATCAACACAATAATTTTAGAACATTTTATCACCCTGAAAAACACCCGCATGTATCCAGTATCCAGTAGTAGTTGCTGCCAAATTCCATTTAATTCCCTAAGCCAAAGGTGATGAACCTGTGGCACCACTGTTGTTTTAAGACAGAAGATGTTAAGGTATGAGCTATTTTTTTTAAACTAAAACTTCACACAGGATAGCTTGGATAATTGTACTGCTGATTACCTATTGGTCTATTAAAAGGAGCAGTTAATGCTTAAATGTATTTGTTTTAAAATTTTTTTTGACCAATTTTCCATGCTTATATCTTAAAATCTGAGCACCCAATTTGAAGACAACAATATATAACTGTTGTTGAATTTCTATAATTTTCTTTAGTGAAATTCTGTATTATTCCTTTTTTTTGACAATTTTTTAAATTCTCTTTAAAAGTAATGTAGGGCTGACCAGGTAGCTCAGCATAGTGCTGTACTGGCTCTATCCCCAGGGAACACTGAGATGTGATTGAGACTGGGCATGGTGGTGTGCACCTGTACTCCCAGTGCTCGGGAGGTTGAAAACAGGAGGATCACACAGTGAGACCCTGTAGACCCTGTACCAAATACTTAAAAAAAAAAAAAGTAATGAAAAAAATAAGGTAATAAAATTATTAAGGAAAATACTGGAATAATTTTTTGTTGACTATACGTTAAAATGGTAAATATTCTCAATAAAATATTAAAAACTAAACTAAAACCTGTTTATCTTTTTAAAAAAATTATGTATTTATTTATTGGATACAGGGTCTCACTGTGCAGTTCAGACTCATAGTGATGTTCCTGTCTCAGCCTCCCCCAACCCTGGGATTATAGATGTACAACATTACACCCTATTTCAAGGCCTGCATGGAATGGGGGCTGCCACTTCCTGCAGTACCAGAGTTTGAACTCCAGTGCTTGTGTTTGCCAGGCAGGTGCTTAGACCATTGAGCTAACTCTCCAGCCCAAAAAGTCACTACTGAACTAAACTACTTTTAGATTTTTCTTAACTAAAACGTTTTTCTTTTTGCAGAGCTGGGTAAAACTTCAGGTTTAATTACAATGTTATTAGCACTTGTGATAAATAAATGGTGTTTGTGTTGCATTTTGGGCACTAGTCTGTAAAAGTTTTCTCTCAACTATAGCAACTGTTGATTTCCTTTCTGTCTCTAAAATTTGCATATTCTAGACATGTCGCATAAATACACTCATTGAACATGGCCTTTTGTGTTTGGCTTCTTCAACATAGCATATTTTCAAGTTTTATGTTATATTGTATTCCACTACTTGTTATGGCTATTTGGCATTTTGCATTATGTTAATCCATTCTTTAGTTGATGGACATTTGAGTTGTTTCTACTTTTGACTATTGTGAATAGTGCTGCTGTGAGCATTCATGTACATGTTTTTATGAATATATATTTTGCCTAATACATAGATGTAGGAATAAACTTGGTGGTCATAAAATAACTGTAACTTTTTGAGAAGCTACCCAGACTTTTTGAAAGCACTTGACCATTAATATTTCTACTAATGGGCCAGGGAGATGGCTCAGTGGAATAAGCGCTTCCCTGGCAAGCGCAAGGGCCTGAGTTCAATCCCCGGTTCCGCAAAAAAAAAAAAAAAAAAAAAAAAAAAAAAAAAAATATATATATATATATATATATATATATTTCTACTAATGTATGATGTTTCTACCTGTTATTGTGTGACATCTGTTATTATTAAATGCTTTATTTTAATGATTCTATTAGATGCAAAGTGGTATTTCATAGTGACTGATTTTCGCGTGATATTAAACATTTTTCATGTGCTTAGATAGATAACCTATGTTGTACCACTTTTACATATTTGGGATGAAGCCTATGGGGTCATGAATGTATCTTTTTAATAATTTGTTACATTTGCTTTGCTGGTATCTTGTTGAGGAGTTTTACATATGTATTCACTAAGAATAGTGACCTGTAGCCTTTTTTAGTTAAGTCCTTGATTTGTATTGGAATTAAGATTATATTAGCTTCTAGGAATGAGCTTGGTAGTACTGTTAAGCTTCATTAAAGAGTTTTAGAAATATTGGCATTAGTTTTTCCCTGAACTTCTAATAGAATTCAGGTCCTGGGCTTTTCTTAGTTGGTAGGTGTTTATTTTGTTTGTTACTTTTATCACTTCCTGCCTCACTTGTTGTTAGACTTCTATTTTCTTAATTTGGCTTTAGTAATTCTTAAGTATTGGGAATCATCATTTCTTCTGCATTCTTAAATTTATTGGAGTAAGATTGTAAGTTACTGATAATGTTCTAGATTTTGGTAGTGTCCATTGTAATCTCATTTTTTTGTTTCTAATCACACTGAGTCTCATTCCTTTTTTATTTTTGTGGTTCATTGATTCTTTTTCTTTTTTTAAGTCTCAATTTCAAACATTTTTGCTTTCATCTTTAGAATTTCCTTTCCTTGTACTAGCTTTGGATTTGGATTATTTTTGTTTTTCTAGAACCTTGAGGTATTCTTTTTCTGATGTGAGTATTCACAGGTATAAACTTCTCTCTTAGGGATGCATTGTGTCCCATAGGTTCTGGTGTGTTGTACTGCTGTGATCATTTGATTCTAGAAACTTTTATTTTTTCCTTGATTTCTCCTGTGATTCATTAATTATTCAAGAGTGAATTTTTTAACCTTCATGTGTTTGCATAATTTCTGTGGTTTCTTTTGTCCTGGATTTCTAGCTTCATTACACTATGATCTGAGAATATATGTGGGATAATTTTGATTCCTTTGTATTTATGCTGATATTAGGGAACAGTATGAGGTCTATTTTGGAGAAGTTTCATGTGCTTTTGAGAAAAATATGTATTCTGTTGGTGGTATTTCTCCTTGATAGATAGCTATTAAGTTCATTTGTTGAAAGGTGTGGCTCAACACTGATGTTTTCGGTTAATTTTTTCCCCTACTTGTTCTATGTATGATATTGGAGTATTGAGGCTCCCCATTATAACTCCCATTTTGTTTAGTTCTGTTAGCTTTATATTTATGTATTAAGCTCGCTGATCATTTTATTAGGTGCATTATTTGTTTAGTTATATTGTCTTGGATTTATTTACTACCTTATTAATCTGGTTTATTCCACTTTTTTTTTTGGTCTGCCTTTTTTTTTGTCACGTTGTATAATTCCTCTTTTATTTTGTTTTTTCTTTCTCCTTGAAAATGCTCCATGAATTAGCTTTAGAGAAGTAGGGGATTTTGCAGGCAGTTTGTTACCATGTCTTCATATATTTCTGTGTGTATGTGTAAGTATGAGCATACACATATGGGTATGAACACACAGGCATTGAGGGTGGGTGGTTGATCATAGTGGAGAAACTTTGTTGCTAATGTGGAGATCTCTTCAGTTAGTGTTTGCTTTTCAGTAACAAAATCTGAGTGTGGCTAATTTTAAGTCATTGCCTCTAGATTTGGGGAAGTTAGGGTGAATTGTAATTGGTCCAGCACCCATTTTCCTGGGAATGAATCACAGTATTTTTGATGACATAAAGACAAATCTTATATAATATGATTTGGTCAATATGATAAAGGTCAATTAATAGCAAAAGCTCTACCACCCTAGCAATTGCAATGAAATCTGCAGCCAAAGGCAAACTGGATGTTGACATAGCATAAGAACCAATAGAAGTGATCACTCTACAATCTTTTTTTTTTTTTTTTTTTTTTTCCATACTGGGGCTTGTACAGGACCTTGTGCTTGCTAGGCAAGTGCTTATTCTACTGAGCTGTCTCCCCAACCCCCACTGTACAGTCTTTACAATAGAAAAGAGACTGCAATCGTATTATAAACATAAAGGCAAACCAAATATTGGCAAACAGTAAATGGTTACTAAATACAACACTATCACCATTGTGGATAGACAAGGATTGAACAATACTGTAGAGTCAAATATCAGAAATTTAATAAAATTTAATACTATTAAAAATGTAAGGGTTGGAAAGGGGAAAAAGAAAAAAGTAAAGTTTGAAAGCTAAAACTAGACAAGAGAAAAGTAAAATAGAAGAATCTGTTAAGGAGTGAAACAAATGTTAATAGAATTAGATAAAAGTAACAAGGGCAAACAAGAAAAGTAGGAAATGAAAGAATTTAAAAAAATAAACAATCCCCCCAAACACTCTAAAAACTAATAAAAAAGAGAAATGAGTTCAAAAAACTTGTCCATGTTTTTGAAGCTGTGCTTTCTTTATAGCATCTACAGTGTTGGAATCCAGCTGATGAGGATGAGGAGTGAGTCACTACCAAGACCTGTTTTGTTTCTATACTTAGTGTGTGAATCTGTCCCTGCCTTTCTGCAGGGTATGGTTCACCAGTGATATCCATTATAGAGATGAATTTGTCCTCCCAGTTTCTGTGACCTTGTGTGCACCTAGGTCATCATTCTCTCCACCTAAGTTTGTGGCTTGTAGATTTGTGAAGTGACTTGCACCTTGCCCTAGAGGTCCCTGTGTCTCTACCCCTGAAGGTTTTGAGAACTGCCTAACCCACTGTGTATCCCTGATAACACTGGCAAATCAAGAAAATATACTGACAACTGAGTTCTGTGGTGAAGACAATATAATAATACTGTTCTAAATTCTGGTATCAGCTACAAATAGAGTATGCAGGCTCCTCCCCTTCTACCAGACCCAACACAAATTTGGGGATTCACATAACCCTTCATATGTGATCAGTTGTTAGAAACATCACAAAACTCAGGGAAATACTATACTTATATTTTATTACAAAGAATTTAGAAGCCAATAAAGATGTTTGTGCAGCAAGGTCTGGAAAAGTTCTGAGCTCAGTCTTTGCCTCTGTGGAGTTGAGGTGTTCCACCATCCAAGTTATATTGGTGTTTCTGAAGCAACATTATCCTTCAAACCTTGCTATTCAATGTGTTTATTAATGTTTGTTTATAAAGTCGTGATGGATCAAATCATTGGCTGTTGATAACTAAACCTTCATCCCTCCTCTTCCAAGCCTTTAATTCTACAGTTGATTCAACCATTCTCCAGTCCTCTCTCCTGAAGTTGAGTAATGTCACCAGTATGAAAGTTGTTTTCTCTGAAAAACAAAAGGGAAGGAAATATCTTAAACATTTTTGAGAGATGCTAAGGCAAAGGATTGAAATCCCTAGAGTTTTTGTTTTCACAAATGCTTCTGTACGTTTTGTCCATTATGCTTCTTAGTACTGCCAACTAGGCAAGTGAAGGTAGAAGTGTGAAAATTGATGTCTCCTGTTGACATCAAGTAAAGTTTTATGGATCATTATAATGTACCTTAAGGTATCTACATTTATGGGGTGGGGAGATAGCTCAGTAGAATAAGCACTTCCCTGGCAAGCACAAGGGCCTGAGTTCAATTCCCAGTTACACCAAAAAAAAAAAAAAAAAAGATATCTACACTTATGTCTAGTTTTACATCTGCCATTTTGTTCTCTTATATTTTTTGTTCCTCTATTTGAGTTGAAAAGGTATTTTATAGTGTACTATTTTAATTTCTTTATTGTTTCCTTCACATTTCTTAAACATTTTCTTCATGTTCACTCTGAGGATTACCTTGGTACCTGAAAGTTTAGGATTAACTCTGTTTGTATTAATATCCACTTCCTTTTGTGTGTGTGAGCTGTTATCAAACATACAGATTACATGTATATCTTGATCTTTTGTGTTTTTCCTTTATCATTCTGTCATCTACTGCTTTATGAAGGCCAAGATTTCTGATGAAAAGTCATATACAAATCTTAGTGAGGAAACCTTATGATAACTTGCTTTTGTTTGGCTGCTTTTAAATTTTTCTTACAGCTAGAGATATATTTCAGTGGTGGAGTGCATGCCTAGAATGAATGAGACCCTGGGTTTAATTCTCTGCATTGACAGGCTGATTTTGTTTTTTGAGAGTTTGACTGTATATCTAGATGTTCATTTGAATTTACCTTGAGATCATTAAACTTCATGATGTATAGGTTTGTTTTTTTTTTTTTTAAAACTTGAAGTTTTGACCATTTTTTCATACATTTATTCTTCCTACTTCTTTCAGCTGTCCTCCTGGAGCACATATTATATGTGTTGGTGTACATAGATAGCACCCCAGTTTGGCTATGTTCACCTTTTTTTTTTTTTTTTTTTTTTCCATCTTTCTTTTTGTTCCTCCCCTTTGAGAATCTCAGTTGACCTATTTTCAGGTTCACAGATAGTTCAAATGGCAGACTATCAGCAGGGTGTCCTGAAATTCATTTCTTAAACTGTTTACCTAGAGGTAGCATTAGACCTTACCAGTTAATGGATTAGGCCAGCAGACTGCTCCCCATTTCACATGTTAGTCACAAGTTTCAGATTGTGACTTGTGCTTCTAACACTGTAAGTTGAGGTTCCCTTATCTACCTCTTTAGGTTTTATTAATTTGCTGCAGCTGCTCACAGAATTTAGGAAAACACTTAGGTTTATTTTATTCATCTGTTTAAAACATAAATCAACAGCAAGACTGAAGAGATGAATAAAGAAAGGTATGGGGAAAGGGACACTCAGCTTCTTAGGGCCTGCTGCCATTCCAAGAGTCTGAACGTGGTCAGCAATCCAGAGGCTCTCCAAACCAAGTCCTTTTGGTCTTCATTGATTACATCTTTATCTACTGAGGATCAGCTCAACTTTGCGTCACTCTCACTTCCATGGAGATTAGGGTCAGGTTGAAAGTTTCAACCCTGTAATATGTAACACCTAGCATTGTTGGGTCCTTTAGCAACCAGGCCCTTTTCTTAGACTATACCTGAGCCCTCAGGCATTAATCATCGCATTAACATACAAGAAAAGAATACAGAGAATGTGGCTCAGTGCTTGAGTGCTTGCCTAGCATGTTTCAGGCCTTGGAGTTCAATCCCCAGCTCTGTAAAACAAATAAGCCAAAAATAGATAGTTATTACTTAAGTGATTCAAAGGGCTTAAGGGTTGTGTGCCAAGGAGCAGGGGTAGAGGATGAATATATGTATTTTATTATGCCCTAGATTCCATTGTGGCTTTTTTCATTTCTTATTTTAAGTCCATAGTTACTTGTCTGTCTCTTTTTTAATAATTTTTGTTTCAGTTTTCTGTTTGGTAATACAGGCTTCTGATATGTTCCTTTCATTCTCTAGACTTGGTTCTTTCAGATGTTTGAATTATTAATAATACTGTTGTTGATTTAAAGTCTAATACCTGGGATTCTGCAGGAAGTTTCTTTGGAATGCTTCCCCAACCCATTTATAAGACGTATTTAAAAAGTTTAAAAAGGGCTGGCTTGATAGCTCAGTGGACCAAAGCGTCTGCTTAGGTAGAGCCCAATGGTTGGGGTTTGATCACCGGCCTCCCATTCTGCCCTGCTTGCAGGGCACACTGAGACAGCCAGAGAGTCTGGGCATGGTGGCAGGTGCCTGTAATCCCAGCATTTGGAAGGCTGAGAACAGGAGAATCCCTATGAGTCTGGTCTATGTAGTGAGACCCTATAGGCACTGTAGACTCTGTCCTAAATACAGAAAAAACAAAACAAAACAGAAGAATATTGAGCATTATGAGCATATTTCTTCCTGTTCAGATATGTTACAGTTTTCTTTCAAAAACTACATGTTTTACATTATGTAACAATTTTGGAAGTCAGGTTCCTTTCTACCCCCTGGGGTTTGTAATGTTCATTGTTGTTACTGTTGATTTCTTCAGGAACTGTGCAGCACTATTTCTGTATGGTCTCAGTTGTCTTGAGGTGTTTTCTCAGCCACTTTTTTGGTGAGTTTAAGATTGACCAAAGATTTCTTTAAAGGCCTTGAACCAGTAAATTTCCTCCCTGTTTTTACAGAGAGGTTCTGTGTGTTTGTTGAGGGAGGATTAAGAGACTAGGGCCTTCACAGGACTGTCCTGCTCATGTATGCACAAACACCCATACATATACATGGACTTCTGAATTCCCTAGACAGCATCAGAGGTTTTAAAGGCCTCTTGTGTATATTTCATTTCTTAATTTTTACTTTTAAGTTTTGGGGGGCAGGGATATAGCTCAGTGGTGTAGTACCTGCCTTGCAAGCCTGAGGTCCTGAGTTTGATTCCCAGCACCAAATAAAAAAGCCTTTGGTCAGTCTCTTATTATTCCCAATTGTTAAAATCCCCACAGGCAGCTACAATGTTAAATAATTGCATTAGATGTTCTCAGCAAATACCCAGCAGATAGAGGTCTTCAAATAGAATAACCTGAAGACAGATTCTGACAATGCTGTAAATTTTCAGCAACTTCCAGGCTAGTCAGATGGTGACAGTTTCTTGGGGAGGGGGATTCTGGGAGTTCCAAATTGGTTCTGTAACTAGTATTTCTATAGAGGATCTACAGGGCACCTTCATAAAATGCAAAATCTAAACAAGTCAGAATCTGTGTACACACATGCACAACTCTGTCATTCTCTGTCTCTGGCGCACGCGCGCGCGCGCGTGCACACACACACACACACACACACACACACACACCTTTTCCTTTCCATTGTGTTCTTTGTTTAGTCCTGCCAACAGTTTTTCTGATCCCAGATCATGCTATCATCTCTTTTGCTTTCATTATCAGAATATTTTCACTTTGTATAGCTAAATTCCTACTCAGATTTCCAATATTAGGTCAAATACCACTTCCTCTGTTAATCCTTAGATTCTCAACGAACTGCTATATTTCTAGATGTAGCCCTGGGATTTTGTACTTACAGCAGCACCTATCATAGCATACTACAGTTGCCTATTTACTCATCTTTATTTTCAAAGAGACTGAAGTCTCTGAGCTCAGGGACTAATCATGAGCAGCTTGAGATCTGTCATGTAACATTGGGCTTCCAAGTTGGGTTTGGTACATCCCAGTAAAACGTTGTTTACAAAAATAAGTGACAGTCATTATTTGATACAAAGGTTATAGATCTTTTATACAGATAGATCATAATTAACTCGCTATTTTTGGAAATTTAGATACTCTTCAGTTTTTTTTCACCATTGTTAGTAAAATTCCCCCAGTAATTTATCTGTTTATATGCATTCTTTTTTTATATCAGGATTGATTATGAAAATTAAATTTTTGAGATTGAATATATCTTTACGTGTTCACTTTCCATTACTATAACAAGTACATGTGATAATCAACTTACATAGAGAAAAGTTTGTTTTAGCTCACAGTTTAGGAGCTTCCATTCTGTAACCTTTTGGGACTATGACAAAGCAAAATATCATGGGGTGGAGGAGATACAAGTGACCTGGATATAAAAAACGAATAGGTGAAATCTGGAAGACGTTTGTCTTTAAGGCCATTTCTTCAGTGACCTAAAATCTTACACTAGGCCTTACCTTTTAAAGGTTCTACTATCTTTAGTGGTGCCAAATTGCAAACCAAGGCTTCAGTAGATGAACACCTGGGGGATATTCTAGGTGCAATAAAGAGAGATCATTTAATACTTGCTCTGTAATTGTTAACTATGAAGACTTTTGTTTAGTTCTTTTTGTGGAAATAGAGTGAAGCCAGAGAGAGAGAGACAGAGACAGAGAGAAGAATAAAGACTGGATGGAGAAAGGTTGAGTTCATGATACTGTTATAAAATTTGAGATACTCCATGAAGAAGAAACTAGAGAAAAATCTGTGAGCACAAATATTTCTACTCACATACCATTTTTTGTTTGCTTGATTTTGATTTTTTGCTCTATAGAGGTTTTGTACATAAGGTGATACTTTCAGGCTAGCATGTTCTCAGTTGTGGTTACTAATCAATTTATTTTTTAAAACTTACTTTCTTAGTACACTTTTGCAATACATGATCTTAGGAAAGAGGTACATATACATAATTCCTCTTCTACCAAATTCTCTCCCTCCATCTCTAAATCTTCTTTCCCCATTTTCATCATTATTTTTGTTTAATGGCATCTAGTATTTATATTCATTGTGGGTGTTTGGTACATGTAGATGACACATGTTAAATCTTTTTACTTCCTTTGCCCTCCTCCTATCCTGTCATTTAGACTGTTTCCCACTTGCAAAAGAACTATATCCCTGTTTCCTTCTGTTCTTTATTTTGCTTTTTATTTACACATTACTTATGTGAAAGCTACAATGTTGTTTAAGCTTGTGTGTTTATTTTACATAACATTTTTCAGTGTATTCACATATGTAGATATCATATTTTCTTCTTTCTTTTTTGTATTTTAGGGAAGGGTTTACTGGGTGTTCAGGGTCTCACAACTAGATCGGTCTTGTAGTCACCTATCTGTTTACAGCCTCCCAAGAGCTGGGATTACAGACAGGTGCACACCATCATGCCCAGTCTCAGTTGCTGTCTCAGCACACCTCCGTGGTGGAGCCAGTACTGCAGGCCTGGGGATCAAACCCAGGGCCCCTGCTTTAATCTGCTGAGCTATTTGTCTGGTCCTGATACCATATTTTCTTAATGCAGATCTCGTTAAGTCTTGAACGTGACTCTCGTTCAGTTACTCTTCTCTTGTTGCTGGGACAAATAATCAACATCCAAAATGAAGGAAGGAAAGGTTTATTTAGCTCACATTTACTGGGTTTCATTCCATACTCAGCTGGCTCCAAGGCAGGCTGGCAAATGACAGAGAGCAATCTTTCTTGGTGATGGCGAAGAACAGAGAGCAAAATGGAGGAGTAACAGCAACAATGGCAACAGAGAGGAAGTCAGCCTGCCTGCCTGTCTGTCTGTCTTTCTGTCTGTCTCTCTGACTGTGTCTCTCTGTCTCTGTCTCTGTCTTTCTGTTTGTCTCTCTCTCCTCTCATGTTACATTCAGGTTATCCACCCCAGACTGGATGTAGCACTCACACCCATAATCCCAGCAGTACTCTGATCAATAATCCCAGTGGATCATGAGTTAATCTCAAACTCTAGTAGAAATCTCTGCCCCATGGCTGCATGAGGCTTTAGGAGGACAACTGGACACAAACCATAACACTCCCCTAATACCCAATCTGTCGAAGAGACATTGTTCTCAGCTCACCCCTCAGCAAACAGGATATCAGAAAAGAGGTAAGATGGATGGAATCTCCATTCACATATCTGAAGGTACCCAAATATTTGTAGCTGATACCTCAAGGGCTTTGGGTATGAGTGAGTCATAGACATCCAGAGAACTTTGACCACTGATGTTTACTAAGATCTTTGTGCCTGAATGTCCTTTGCCTCTTTAAAGCTCTGTAAGAAAAGCCCCCTTCTCTTTATTTCTTACAGATGGCCCTTTTTGCCCTCTGTCTGTCTATACCCAGCACAATGAATTCCTCACCACATTGCCTTCACATAAACCTGGTGGTCTCATCTGGTCTCTGCTTTGTGTTGTTCCTTACACTTTATCCATCTGTCTTTTGACAGATATTCAGGCTTCTTGTAAGATTTAGCTATTATGAATTGTGCTGCTATGCACACTAATATGCATGTATCCTGTAATACAGTGCCTCTTTGGAAAGTTACCTAGAAGGGAAAATAGCAGATGAAATAGTATTTCTAGTTTTAATTCTTTGAGAATTTTCCATACTGATTTCCATAATGATTGTACTAGTTTACATTCCAATCAAGTATTTAAAAAAGATGATGACTATTTTCCTGATGAAGTCTTAATCATTTAGAGCAAGCAGAGATTGGTATACTGCTGTCCATGACCCAATCCCTCCTGTTGCCCTTTTGTAATGAAATTTGTAACATGTGGATGTTCAACTAAGTAGTGTCTATAGCCCTTTTAGGCTTAAAAGTGAGAGATATGTAGTTGTATGAGATAGAACATAGCCTGAGAAGCCTAAAAAAAGACACTTGTTCTCTACAGCTTTACAGAAAGTTTGCTTTCCTCTGAATTAGAAAAACAATGCATTCACTTGGTTTACTAAATTGGATGTACAAAAATACAAATAAGCAAATGTTATTTTTTTTTATTGTCTTTTTCAGATAGGGTTTCTCTGTGCAGTTTAGGCAGGCCTTAAACTCATATTTTAGCCTAGACTGGCCTCAAAATTGCAGCAATCCTCCTACCTCAGTCTCCCAAGTGCTAGGATTATAGGTGTGCACCACCACACCTGGCCTAAATGATATTTATTTTTTTCTAAATAATATTTATATGCTCAGTTTAGAGACCAAATTTAGACACTTACATTACAGAACAAAATATTAGAAATGACCTTATGAGGTGTTGGAAATATAAAGGACTCAATGTTTAGTATTATTATGATTACCAAGTAAGATGAGATTCAGAGAACCCACATACTTGCTGTTAAAGAAATCTCTTTTTCAGGGCCAGCCAAATAGCTCAGCAGATTAAAGCACCTGCAAACAGGCACAGGGATGGGGGGATTTAATCCTCAGACCTGCCATGTCCCCACATCCCCGTCGTGGGTCACACAGAGATGGCAGTTGAGACTGGGCATGGGGGTGCGCGTCTGTAATTCCAGCACTTGGGAAACTAAATAGGAGAATCACTACAAGTCTGTTCTAGTAATGAGACCCTGAACACCCTGTAGACCCTTCCCTAAATATACAGGAAAAAATAAAAATAAAATAAATAGAAATCTCTTTATTAAACAAAACCTGCCAACACATGATTATGAGGTAGGTAACTATACAAAGCTTAGTTATAATGTCTAAAATAAAAAATAAGCAAATAGTCGCACTGTCTGAGTTTCAGTGGAGCATTTGTATAATGACTTTGTTGCAGTTTCTGACTTAAGTAACATCAGTCAAATTGGAAAATCAAGAGTCATAAAAATTTTGAAACCACAGATTAGCTTTATTCATATTGGACTTACCTAAATTCAATTTGACATAATAATAGAGGGGAACATTTTAGTCAAAGATGAAGATGAGTTGTTGGTTATAGGATATACGGTTAGGATGTTGGTTATAGGATACAAGGTTAGGATGAATAAACTGTGGACATTAACTACATGGTTTTTATAGTTAATAATGTATATTTGAAAATTACTGTTACTAGATCTCAAATGTATGTTAGGTGATGGATGCTAGTTAACTAGCCTGATTCAATCATCCACCAGTGTATACATTTATCAGAATGTCTTGTTGTATACTGTAAATCTATATCATTTTTGTCAGTTATACCTTAATCAAGCTGTGGGATTGGAAGGAGAAAATAGGGATTTTTTTTTCTTAAATCCATACACTATCTAGAAATAACTGATATCCTAGATTTGTTAATCATTTAGAAGGTTTTAAAATACATTAACTTTCATTAATTTTGAAATTTTTTAAAATTATTATTTAAAAATAATCTTAAAAGAATTCTGTATTTGGAATTTTTGATAGTATGGTGTAAAACTCTCTGCAATAAAGTTGTACTTCTTAACTTGGCTGCTAACCAGCTATTATAAAAGGGTGGTCCCTAGTACCAACTCTAAACTTCTAAGCGGAAACTGATCATTTTAAAGCCATTGATTTTAGAGTGTTTTCTCCCATTAAACCCAATTTTGATAATGGTTTGAAGAAACTCCTTCTCTAAGGAACTTATACAGCTTTATGACACTTCACCTTTATATGAGGTAGAGTTGACAGAGGGAGATGAATAGAAATGATTTATAACTTCTCAAGATAGAGTAGTGCTTTTATAAAATTACTGGTTTTATAGCAATAAAAGACATAGCATTGGCAAAAAATTGATTTTCATGTTCATTATTACATGAACATGAACAGTTGAGTTTATTTTGTTTCTCATTTTCTTTTCTAAATTTCTTGTGTTAGAGCTGTTAGTACTATGTCAAGGATTCATGTTACAGTTGTTCTTTAGGAAGTTGTTCTTGAGGGTGACAAGGTACTCAGCCATCCATAACTAGAGGATAATCAGAGAAGATATGTCTGTGTAATGTAGTCACTATAACTTTAAATGGGATTTTTCATTCAAGGCAAGCAAGGGCTATAATTGGTAGACTTTCCAAAGTCATACATCTAAGTCCTTTCTTTTGTGGGTCTGTTAATTCCATTAGTGTCCCTCTGTTGTCATGAATTTGTTTCTTCAGATAGTTGAAGACTTTCACATAATTCCCTTTTCAAGTAATTATTCTGTCTTTCTGAGTATGCTTTTATTCATTTGACAGATATTTATTAAATACATCCACATGTGTTTTGCTTACGTCTGAGATACTATATTCAAATGCATACAGTTTCAGTCTCTCAAAGAAATTAGAGAGCCAAGAAAACAATTAAAATACAAGTTATAGAAGATAATGTTGGCTTAAAAAAAAACAAACATTCAGTTAATCTTAAGTAGAAAGAGCATTCATTTTAGGTTTTGTTACTCTACTTTTAAATCCTGATTCCATTACTTAAAAGCCACATGACTTTAAGTTAACCTCAGTGACACTTGCAAAGGTCCTTCTAAATTTTAGAAAAAAATATATGTGAAGTACATCTAAGTGCCTGTTAAGTACATTTTTTCTCTAAATCATATTTCCCCAAATTATTGTAATTTCAAAGCTTGTACATAGGTAATTTTTCTGACTCCTAATTCACAGGAAATTTGAAAATATACAATTACCCTTGGAGATACCCTTTGAACATGCTGCCTCATATTAGAAATTAGTTTTTATAATTCTCATAAAATTTACCCAAAGTTCCATTAAGATATTGACCATAAAACTATTATCTGAGGAACTTATAAAATTTTTTTAAAAATGTACTGTTATCTATAAATTCAAAATCACTGATCTTGAATTTATATATTTAAGAGGAAATACTTCTCTGTTTTCTTATCTCCCTCCCCTTGTAGTTTAGCATATTAGTTGCTCTTAATCAAGTTGTGGTTTATATCCAAAAGGGTGATCTTTGTAACTTTTATCAGATATTTAAAAAGCATTTAAGTAAGCCATCCATAAGTAGAATAAATGTTTTCTGAAGACATATTATTGCAATTAGATTTTTTTGTGTAAAGAATTTTAAAACTACAATATTTAGACAGTAATGCAATTTTATTTAGAAATGTAATAGCCAAATACTGCTTTTAATGGAAAATGATTTTTATTCCTTTGAAATTAAATAGCTCTACTGATTCTAAAAGAAATTAAAATTTGTGTAACCAACATAATTGATAATTCTTCAAAAATGTGATTGGTATTCCAGAATATTACAGTTTAGATGCTCCAGATCTTCTTCCATGTTACTGATCTCTCCAGTTTTGTTGTCCTTTATATAATAACTGTTCCAGATTTATTTGTTAATTTGTTATAATTGTACCTTAAAATAAGACAGGCTAATCTTATTCATTATAAGAAGTATTAAACACAAAGTATCAGTAAAATATAGAACTGTTTTCTATACGTTTTATAAAGCAATCATTCCAAATCATAAATGGAAATAATAATATTTAAAAAAGAGCTACTTTCCCATAAAAGAAAAAAAAAAAATCTCAGCGAACAGAATGAAGACGGGAATAGAGATGAGGAAGAAGTTTGAAGATTGTGCTATTGGGAACAGCACAGGGGTGGTGATGGCATAAAAATACATGTTTCCCTACTGAATTAGAGGAATGGCTTGTGCCTCGGCAATGCTAGTGACACTGCTGTTAGGACAGGGACCATTGTCACATAACCCTGCTAAATTTAGGAGAGTAATGGTACATCTGCTTTCTGTTGCTGTTGTTACTTAACCTTCTCCTGGATATGTTATTGTTTCTGTGGCACTTCTTTTGTGAGCATTCATTCATATTGTGTTCTTTATCCTGGCAGTGCCAGATTGTGTGTGGGCAAGTCGTTTACTGTTTACCTTTTCAGCACCTTGGATGTATTTTCTGAGAAGTGTGAATGCTTCCCCCCCCCTCAGGATCCCCATTGTTTCTCCCTCTGTCACACTCCCAAGTCCATTATATACAACTGAATTCTTTGTTTTGATTTTTCTCTTATAGAAAAACCTTATTTTTACCTTCATGCCCACCTCCAATAGCAAAATTCCACACAGTGCAACTCCTTTTGCTGTCTTTTTGTTTTAAAGATCTATTATCTGTGTTTAGGAAATTTCTTATTTTAAAACATTAATGCCAAGATTGATGTTCATTGATATATGTGGTAAATTTTCATTGAATTTTGTAAGCTTTATAATACTGCACTGTGTGGTTTTATGGGATGACTTAATGAAATTAGTTGGATTATAAGTCAAATACAAAACTCTAGAGTATTTAAAATTACTACAGTGTTTATGTTCACAAAATGCTACCAAATATTCTGTTGTAAAATATAGTTAATACAGGTGACTTTAGCTATGGGTCAATTTTCTTGTACTCTTTGATAAGCTATTTTACAGTTACAATATTTAAATGGTTTGTATTTTGAGTTTTGTATTGTTAAAATGTGTCTCAAGTCTAAACTTTATAATGTGTTACATTTTAGGTCAGAAGACGTGTCTTCATCTACATGGCATCTTTCCTTACCTCTATGTGCCATACGATGGTTATGGACAGCAGCCAGAAAGTTATCTTTCTCAGATGGCATTCAGTATCGACAGAGCACTTAATGTGGCTTTAGGCAATCCATCTTCTACTGCTCAGCATGTGTTCAAAGTATCATTAGTATCAGGAATGTAAGTATGTGATGTTGTCTTTTAAAATTTTTATTTATGTTTCATTCACTATTCTAATTAGAGGAAAATATTTGAAGTATATTGTTTATATTTCTTTTATCTCCATTTTAATGAAACTGGTAAATATTTTGCCGAAACTTTAGAGTAAATTTTAATGCAATTAAAGATAAATGGTTAATAGCAGTTTTGTTTCAACCTTTTCTGTATATCTACTTATAGAACTGTAGAAATTGATATGATTCGTTCATATTTATTTTGCATAGTTCTTCTGTGCCAGGCACTATTTTGGGTAGTTAATATGTTAGCATTCCATCACTCCAACAAATAACCACAAAGAGAAAAGGTTATTCTGAGTCATAATTTAGAAGTTCCAGTCCATGATCAATTGTCCTCATTGCTTTGGTCCTGTGAGGAGATAATGGTCATTGTTCCTACATGTGATAGAATAGAGCTGCTCACTTCATGGTCAGAAAGCAACAGAAAGAAAAAAACCCAGACTGGAATGCCACAGTCCTCTTTGATGTGACACTTCTAATGAAATTAAAGACTTCCTCTTATGGTCTAACCTCTTCAGTGTTTCACCAGCTCTTTGTAGTGCTATCCTAGGGACTAAGCTTTTACACATGGGACTCTGGTATTCAAGATCTAAACTCTAACATTTGGGATATATTGCTGAACAAAACAATGATGTATGGAAGTTAAATTCTACTAGTAGGAAACACAACCATATATATATATATATATATATATATATATATAGTAAATTCATTTGCTACATAATAGTTGCTGGTATAGAAGAAAATAAGATGAAGAGTGGGATGAAGAGTAGTGGTATAGAATGGGAAAGTGGACTAGTGGCACTTTTAGGTAAATAGGAAAAGTCTCACTGACAAAATAAAGCTAAGATCTAGAGAAAGTGAAGAGTAGGAACAACATGAAAGCCAGTGGCCAGATTGGAGGGAGTAAAGAGAGAATAGGACAGAAGGCTAGATGAGAGATTGCAGATCATTGGAGCAAGTGATTCTCAAAGTATGGTTTCCATGCTTTGGTTTCTAGTGTTACCAACATTAACTTTACTTGGTGTGACAGTTTTGAGACTGTAACTTGCAGATCTCCAAATACAGGAGTATAATTAAATAATAGCCTTTCCGAATTCATGCTGAAATTCAGTCCATCACTCCATGTGAACTGAAACAAACTGCTTTCCATAGGCTACTGTTAGCCAGTGGCTACCATGGCAAGAAACTCACTGGTCTGTTCTTGGGAAACTTGAGGACTCTCTAATACCTTGTTACACACTTTAATTAGAATCTCACTGTAGTGAAAGATACTTTACAGATCTCTTCATCAATCACTTCTTCATATGTTATTGAGTAATATCTGGGTCTAGTGGTTGTGCCAGTCTTTTACTGACTCCTATCACAGATTCTCTCCTAATTAATTTCTTATACATTTAATTGTCTTTTATTCCTTGAAGAATCTGGACTAGCATGCCTAAGAACTTGGTAAAAATATATTCCTATTCCTATCAGAAACCTACTGAATTAGAATATCTAGCGATAGGGCCTAGAAACCTTGTGTCTTAGTTAACCTTTCTGACAAATATGATGTGTGCTAAAGTTAGAGCATCAGTGTAGGAAGCTAAATTCTAGGATTTTTGGATTTTACTCTGAGTTGTTACATGATTTTGAGCAGCAGTGTCTGATCTAAACTTGGAAGGATTACTTCAGTTGCATAGAAAGACATAGATTAAAGTGGATATGGAGAAAAGTAGGACTCTTATTTCAAGGTAGTAATAAAATAGTGTCTTGAACTAAAGTAATATACAGAGAAGCAGTGAGGTCAGGTTCTGGCTCTATCTTAAGGGTTGTCAGTAAGATTCACTGTCTGATTGGGTGAGGATTTTGAGAGAAGAGTCAAGAATGAGTCCCAAATGCTACATCTGTGCTGCTCAAGGTTTTTAGTCTAAATAGGTAGTCAGGTTCTGGCTCTGTCTTAAGAGTTGTCAGTAAGATTCGCTGTCTGATTGGGTGAGGATTTTGAGAGAAGAGTGAAGAGTGAGTCCCAAATGCTGTATCTGTGCTGCTCAAGGTTTTGAGTCTAAATAGGTAAAACAAACTGGCAAGAAAGGCCTAGAGCCTTTCACACTGGACTGAGAGTTTTTGTTTGTTTGAATTCCTGTATGAAATTCAAGTGGGAATCTTAAATCTGTCTTATTTATTTTTTTACTTTTATTTGTACTTTCTTCTGGAGCTGGACCCCACAGTGTTGTTTTAATTAAATTTCCTTTATCTGTGGTCCCACTCCAGATCAGATAAAGCTCTTCCTGTACTATAAATTGGAACTCTTTAAAGTCATTATAATCTTGGAAAAGCTTCATCTTATTTATTAGATGAAATTGTAATATCTTATGTAATCTGACTCCTGTCTACTTCTGTAACTTTACTGTGTTCCATTCAGAAACACTGGTTTTCTTTCAAGTCTTCTGATATGTCAAGCTCTTTTCTACTTAAATCCTTTGTATATACAGCTTTTCAGTGTTCATCTTCTATCCAATCTTTCAAATTCTTGATTTCTCCAGAAAATTTTTGTTGACCACTTATAAAGGACATTTTGAGGCTGGCAAGATAGCTTAGCAGCATAACACTTGCCTAACAAGCACAAGGTCCTGAGTTCGACCCCCAGCATGCTGTGCCAGCCCTGGAACCAGGCGTGGTGGTACACACCTATAATCCCAGCACTAGGAAGGCTGAGACAGGAGGATCACTGTGAGTGTAACAAGCTGTGTAATGAGACCCTGTATCCAAAAAAAAAAAGATACTTTATTAAAAAATGGACATTTTAAATAGGAAATTAACTTTTTTTTGCACATTTGCTTTCCTTAGTACTTAAGTTTGCTTTGCAGTTATTTTAATTTTGCTTGTTTACTTAATTTTTGTTGTTCTGACTACCATATAAGGTATATGTGAAAAAGGCCCATGTTTATCTTATTTATTATTACTTCTCTACCACCTTTGTGTGGTATTTGGCATTGTATTAAGGTTCTTCAAGGAGAGAGAACCAATAAGATGCGGATGGATATACATGAGAAAGGATTTATTAGGGGAATTGCCTCACATCATTATGGAAACTGCAGAATCGCATGAAAGACCATCTGCAAGGTGGAAATCCTATTAATAGTAAGGCATATTCTAAGTCTGAATGTTTCAGAACCAGGGGAAGTTGATGGTATAATTCTCAGTGTGAGGCTTAACATATTCATGACAGAGCCATAATTTGTGTTTTTCTGCTAAGTGGCTTATACCACTGGTGGTATATTAATGACTGTCCCACCAGGAAGGTTTTTATTAATTTAATTAGTAAAAGCACTAATAAAAGTGATTAGACCCATTTGTACCACCAGTGATACAAACTGCCCGAAGGGATTCTTATGTTTACCACTAGTGCTTCAAGCTGGCATGAATGTGTTAAGGCCTAAGAATCCAGGTATCTACTCATGTAACTTCATGTATGTCTTGAAGTCCAAACCTGAGAGCATGGAATTCTGATGTTCATAGTAAAGAAAAACGTTCCAGTTTCAAGAGAGAGAGGGAATCACTTTTTCTCTCCCTGTTGTTGTTGATAATGATGATCTACCTGGTTAGGTAGATAGAGCTCATCTATGTGGTGTGTGGATCTTCCTTGCTCAGTTTGTTGACTCATACAAGTCTCCTCTAGAAGTACAGGCACAGACACACAGAAGTAACTCTGTAGGTATTCTTTAATATAGTTGACACTTTAAGCATCTATCATAGGCACCGAGGCAGATAATAACAGATTTTATTATCTGGATCAATAGCAGACTTTCTAGGCTGTATATGGGTAGTATTATAAGAACATAATCCCAGATTTACAGAAAATTTTAGCAGTTCAATCATTAAGACATACTCAGTTGAAATTTTGAGTAATTGAAAAACTTTTTAATACTGCTAAAGATTATTAACAACCAAAAATAAAGCAAAATAGGGACCACACAAATGCATGTTTAGTTTTTTTTTTTTGGGGGGGGGGAGGGACCAAGTTCAGGACCTTGAACTTGCCAGGCAAGCACATATCCCACTGAGCTATCTCCCCAGCCCCGCAACATTTAGCTTTTGTACTCCAATTATTTTATTTTTTGATACTGGGATACAAACTGAAGGCTTTGCACTTGCCAGGCAGGCACTGTGCTGCTCAGCTATATCCCCATCTCTTTTACTCCATTTATCTGGCTAAAGATAACCCACATCTATAGAAGAGTTACATTCATACGTGTAAAAAATATAGGAAGAAGTTGAATTTTATTAATGAAAGAGAATGAGATCATTCATGTGTGTTCTTTCTATTTCTTAATGACAATAAAATGGGGTGAACAGTAGCAATCTAAATAGGAAATAGTGTTAAAAAGGAAAAGGAAAAGGGTGAAGAATGAGAAGTAGGGTATAACTATCAAGAGGCTTTTATGAAGATACAAATTAAGCAGAAATCCTCAGTGAAGACCAAAGGCAAGCTGTGCAGAAGTACCAGAGTAGAGCTTTTCAGGCACAAGTAGTAACAAGCTATATCAAGTGAGAAGGGTAAAATGATTAAAATGGATGGAGGAAAAGAGTAGTGTACCTGATTGAAAGGAGAGTCAAGGATGTGATGAGCAGTGTTTTAGACTGTGGTAAACTGTAATTTTTAAAAAATAAATTACTTTAGCACAATCACATATGTTTGTCTTACCCAGAGGCTTGAGACATTGAAAAAAAAATTGTTTAAATACATCTGAGTCGTGTAATGACTGCTGCTTTGTTTGATGTCCACTGTGCTTTCAGACATGACAGAAAGAAATGATATCCTGGTGAGAGTGATTTATGTGTGCTGCCTATCAAAGGAAAGAATATTTTATTCATTCATTCATTCATTCATTCATCCATTCATTCATTCATTCATTCACCAGGGATCTTGCAGTTGCCCGCTGGATTCTTATGCCACCGAGCTATCTAATCTCCTCAACCCAGCTATCTCCCAAACTCTCCTCTCTATTTTTTTAGAGATTGGATTTATTTATCTATTTGTTTATAGTGCTAACTCTAAATAGACCTGGAGCTTTTAATCTCTCATATAAACTTGTATTTGTTTATATATTATTTCTAATTACATCACATTTTTTGTGTGAAGACAGATTCACTGTGTAGTTCAGGCTGACCTTGAACTCATGGTGATCTTCCTGCCTCAGCCTCCCACTCAGCCTCCCAAGTGCTGGAATTACAGGTGTGTGCCAACATGCCTAACCAATTATGTCATTTTTGAAAATGATGTTGTGTATTAGGTACTAGTATACTTTTAGCCTTCTGAAGTTATATGAGAACCAACATGTTTATGAGGTGTGATTGAAATATATGGTGAATAAATTTTAAAAATGTGTTAGAGTAAAATGTGTTTAGCCATTAATCTCTCCCAAATTATTCTCTATCTCTTTGAACACACTTATCCTGTCATTTGTACCACTTTATGGAACAGTTCTGGGAGTCCTCTTCTGTGACCTTATGAAATAAGACATAATTACATGGTGAATACTGCTGCTTGGTACCAACCGTTGGAAAAGCAGGTCTATAAAAACTTCCTCTCTATAATCACTGGATATGGCACCATGTGACTTCTGCTTCCTCCCCAGGATGAGAATGATCATGAAAGACAAGCGTTTTGAGGCAGTTAGGGTGTTAGAACAGCTAGGACACCACAGCTATGGATACAAAAGAGGACTTTAAAAGTGGCAAGAATGATGAGATAAGTGTGTTCAAAGTGGGGGGCATATTTTGGGGGACAGTGATATCAGTATGTCTTTTATTGTATTTTTAAAAATTTTATTCACCTTATTTTTTAATCATACCTTATATTTCATCTTACACTGAGGATTTCTCTCTGTTGTGTAACGTAGTCTTTTGCTTCTCCCTTTCTTGTTCAAATTGGTAAACTGAAAAAAATGTAACCACAACATAATGTTCAGTAAGTCCATAGTCTTTCGCAGTAAGTTCCTGTCTGTCTAGGCAGTTTTCTTTGGATTGTTTTGGATATTATGTGTTAAATATGTCTCATATATTTGTAGATATCTAGATCTATAGTGATATTTATCACAAATTCTTAGATTGTCTTTCAGAAATTAATAATAAATAGAGCTAAAAGAAGTGACTTTCTCAATAAAGAATATTACTGTTCAAGAGAAAAAAATAGTATTGAGAAATGATACCTGAAAGTTTTGTGTTTCTCTCATAGATTGAAAAGAACCACTTTTTCACAAAGCATATTTTTATTTTTAATTGTTACATAGTATTTTTACTTATAGAATATATAACATTACATTTTAATATGTGTATGCTGTACATAAAATCAGATCAGGGAAGTTGGCATATTTGTCACTTCAGGTTTGTTTTTTTTTTAATGTTCAGAAAATTTCAAAGTCTGCTGTCTATTGAAAATACATAGTAATTGGAAACCATAGTAGCCCTATAGTGCAATAGAGGATTAGAAGTTATTCCTCCTATCTAGCCATATACCCGTACCCATTACTTACCTTTTCTTTAGCCTACCTTAACCCTGCCCACCCCAGTCTCTGATTACCAATGTTATATTCTTTACTTCTTTGTGGTCAACTTTTAGCTTACAAATACAAGAACATGAAGTATTTGTCTTTCGGTGGTTGATTTTATTTAACACAATATTCTCAAGTTTTATTTCTATTGCTTCAAATGATAGAATTTCATTTGTTTTTGTGATTGAATAAATTCTATTATGTACATATACTATATTGTGTTACCCATGTACCTATCTGTGCATTAGTTGATTCCATACCTTGGCTGTTGTGGTAAATAGTGTTACAGTCACACGCAGAATATCTCTTTGATATACTGATTTCTGTTCCTTTGGAGATATAATCAGTACTGGGTTTGCTGAATTATATGATATAGATCTATTTGTAGTTTTGTTTTGAGGAAGCTTCATATTCATTTCTGTAAATGGCTATTCACATTTCCAACAACAGTGTATGAGAGCTCCATGTTTATTTTGATGTGCATTTCCCTGATGATTGCTGACAGTAAATTTTTTTTCATCTGTTTGTCATGTATAGTCATTTGAGACATGTCTATTCATTCAGATGATTTGCTTATTTTTTTAATTAGATTGTTGGGATTGCTTTTGGTTTTGCTGTTGAGTTGTTTGAGTTCCATATATGTAATTTTGTTTGTTTGTTTGTGGGAAATTGAACTCAGGGATTTATCCCATGCTAGAAAAATACTCTGCCACTGAGCTACAGCCCCAGACCTCTATATGTATTCTGGATATTAATTCCTTGTTAGATGAATAGTTTACAACTGTTTTTTCCCATTGTGTATGCTGTCTCGTCACTTTATTGTTTGTTACATGGGAACTTTTTAGTTTGATGTGATCCTGTTTGTCAGTATTTGAGTTTATTGCCTGTGCTGTTAGGATCTCAGATCTTTACCCAGCCCAGTATCCTGATGTAGTTCTCCTACAGTTTCTTAGATTTAAGTTTTTGATCCATTTTAATTGATTTTTATGTAATGAGATAGAAGTCTGTTTTCTTTTTTCTTCATGTGAATATCTCATTTTCCCAGCATCACTTATTGAAGAGATTTTTCCTTTCCAACAAAGCTGATAGGATGATAGTAGTTATCATCCTTTTACAAGGACATAAAGTTACTTCAAATATTTGCTGTGATGCCCACAGTAGTGGTGATGAGTTCCCTCAGTTTTTGCATGTCCTGAGAAGTGTTTCTCCTTCATTTCTGAAAACAGCTTTGTTGGATAAAGTATGCTAGGTTAGCAGTTTTTCTTTCATAACTTACACTGTTCCATTCTCTCTCGACCTAAAAGGTTTCTGTCAAGATGTGTGCTCTTATTCTAGTGAGAATTCTTTTATGTGTGACTTGGTACTATTTTGTTGCTATTTTTAGAATTTTCTCTTTGTCTGTGAGCTATATATATATTTTTTTTTTAATCTTTTATTTATTTGGTACAGAGTCTCACTATGCAGCCTGGACTCATGTAATCCTCCTATTTCTGAGTTTTGTCTGTTAAATGATACATAAGATGGATGGATGGATGGATGGATGGATGGATGGATGGATGGATGGATGGATAGATATAGATGCTAAAAGTCAAACTGAGGGCCTCCTGCCTCAATTCTTTTTTTTTTTTTTTAATACTGGGGATGGAACTAAGGATCTTGTGCTTGCCAAGCAGGTGTTTTCTCTGGCCCCTCAGCATTCAATTTTCTTATTTCACTTATTGAGCTTTTTTTAGTTTCAAGATGTCTTATTACTTCTTTTTTTATGATCTCTTTGCTGAATTTCTCATTCCTATCATACGTTGTCTTGTTTGTTTGAGACAGGGCTTTTCCAAGTAGCTAAGTATGGCTTTGAACTCATAGCAATCCTTTCACTGAAGCCTCTAGAGCACTGGAATTCCAGATGTCTGTGGCCACACCCGGCCCTAATTTCATTTTATTATCTGTATGCTCTTGTGTCTCAAGGTTCCTTAAAATCATTTTTTTAAGTCTTTTTCAGGCGATTAGTTTGTTCTTGTTCCTTTTTTTTTTTTGTTGCGTGTTCTAAACATTTACGTGTTCTTTCAAAGTGTCATGTTAACTTGTTTTTTTCATGCTTCTATATATTAGTATTTATATACCAGGTAGTTGCCTATGCCAATTTATGGAGTGACATTTACTAAAAAGACTGTGCTGCTGATATGTTCACTTTGGTCATAAGTGGGCACTTTAATGACTTTGTAGTTTCTGTAGTGCAAATCAATGCTAGTAAAGTCTCTGTCAGTCTCCTAGGCTGTCGGGTGTGTGAGATTGCATGCCAGCTAAGAGGTGTCTCCTGGGGGATGTGCAGGAGACTCTGTGCATGATGTGCTTCTTGTTTTTGTGGGTTATGTTAAATAGGGCTATCCTAGTAGTCCCCAGCTGGGTGTGGCACAGAGAACCTTGTGTTGTGGAGAAATGTTTGTCAGTGTCTGGGGAGTGATGGCAAACCTTTTAGAGAGTTCAGTGATGAACAGCCTGCTGTAACATTCATCCCATAGGTTTAATACTCCTGGTCTAAGAGCCATATAGGAGCCAGGCTGTATGAGTGGATCCAGACAGTATTCTTGTCAATGCAGAAGAGCTACAGTGGTGATTTTATGGAGCTGCTAGGGATTAATCTGATCAAAGAGGTCTGCCCAGCTTTTTCCTAAGTCTGAGGGCTGTGAGTATGGCCGAGCATCTGCTTTTCAAGCTCTATGTAAGGCAAGCTTCTGAGAACAGGCTGTTTAAGTACTACTTCAAAGAATAGCAGGATTGCCTCTACCACCTGGGTGTTTTCTAGGGAGTATAGTAGGCTGAACCCCACAGAAAACAGTATTTGGCTATTTTCAGGGCATTATAGGTAGGTGGACAAGAGCACCTTTTTAATAGAGTTATGATTGAGATTAAAGGAGAAATAGTCTGTTGCCTTTTTTTTTTTTTACAAAGTAGTATTTTAAAATCTTTAGTATTTCATACTTTAACTTCTGGTAGGTTTAATGGAAAATTCTTGGCTTTTCTCTTAACACTTTTTCTTTTAGATATTACGAAATGTAAGACTGAATTATATAAATTAGACAATTAGGACAGCTGAATCTAATTAGAGACATAAATTGTATTTCATCTCTGAATAATGGAAATTTAAAATATTTCTTTCTTATCTTTCAGGCCTTTTTATGGTTATCATGAAAAGGAAAGACACTTTATGAAGATCTATCTTTACAATCCTGCAATGGTGAAAAGGTACAAAGCTAAATGAAGCCAAAATTGAATAAGTATCACATAAATATTTTAAGAAAAAGCTGGCAAAAAGGTTTTTATATAGTTTATGCAATTATTCAAGAGAAGATCATGAAATGTGCACATAGTTGTATTCTAACTATGCCTTAGGCTCTACAGAGAACATTTTTAAAGAGGGACCATCGTTTGTGGGCCATCTGCTTCTTTCTTAGACAGTTTATAGAAGTAAGCAAGGAGAGTGAGCTTTCTCATATATTAGAGCCCTGCTGGCCAGACGAGAGGTTCAATACTAAGACAAACTTGCTTTTTACTTTGAAAGCAAGTAGAAATTTGTCAAAGTAAGACTAGAATGTGAGGGCTTTCTGTTAAATAATACTGTTTCTGATTTCTGTTGAAATGTAGTGCAGTTTTATATCCTGGTTTTTTTTTTTTTTTTTTGGTAATGTCAGTTGTTGTTTTCTTCCCTTAGTCTTTCTGCCTTTAGCTTTTTGTCTAAATCAACCAAAAGCCCAGATTATTGGAACAGGAAGAACATATTTACAGATTTTTATTATCCTTTGAGAGTCACAAGAATTTTCCCTACATGTACTGATAAGCTCAGGTAAATGTGGCTTTGAGGAGTGCTAAGTATTTTTTTTTAATAGATCACCCTCTGTCAGTAGGTAGTAGATTCTGAATGTTAACTACTTGGTAAGACAAAAATCGAATGAGTTTCTCTAGAATGAGTCATAGAACTATGAGATCCACAGTTACCAAGCAAATAAAATTTATACTGGATTGAACCACTTGAGTATAGTATTCTATGGCAGTTTAGCCCTAATCCCAATATTTTCTGTCTTCTGGCATAACCAGTGAATATTAGTTTCCCTACAGACCCTCTGTTATGACCAAAATAGCTTTTGTCATATGAAGTACCAAAATTATTATTTATTGTACCAGGTTCCCTCCATTTACTTTCCCACACCTTATATGTACTAGTTAGGTGACTTTAGGGAAGACATTTAATCTGCATGTCTTATGTTCCTCATCTTTAAATAGAGTTGATACTAGTATACATTTTTCTGATGATTAAGTAGTTGATATTTTTAAATTACCCAGATTATAAGTGACATATAAATACCACGGACCCCACCATCATTCTTCTCTAGAAATAGTTATTTCTGAGAATTTGGTGGGCATGTTTCTATTTTTTATATATACAAGTGTACATATAACATATGTGGTATGTATGCACATTCTTCTTAAAATTTCTGAGTGTAGATGGTGTCATGCTAGAATTCACAAAAGTACAGATTTTTGTCTATTGTTTGCTACTTAGTGCCTAGAATAGTACTTGTAACACAGTAATGAATAAACATGTGTTGAATGAGTGAACCATGAACATCATTTGGAAACTAGCCGTTTCACTCCTTGATTCCTCAATATCCCCTTGGTATCTGGGAGGACCTGGTTTTAGAACCCTATTACCTATTGCTATAATTCAGTTGTAAAACATTTTCATGTCTCTATATGAGCCTTTCTTGGATGCTTTGTTTTGTTTATTTTAATGTAAAAATTTTTTGCTCTTATGAGTTATTTCACTCTTTTTTTAGCTGCTAGCTGCTACTTTGGCTCTGCTATTACTGTTCAGTTTTATATACCTCCTCTTTCTATCTTTTATTCTTTATCCTCTTAATGGTTTTCTCTGGTTCCTTTTTTTTGCTAGTAAGCCCTATTTTCTGTTCACTAAAAGAGAAAAATAATCATAGATTGGTGTTACTACAAATTTACGATTTTCAGCTTTACCTGGACCTTTCCTGTCCTGTCACACTTATACTTTTTTCTTGTTAATATTTGCTTACCACATTTTACCCTCTTTACTCCAATATTATGCCCATCTTAAGGCCTTGCTTCTTTATTGAAAGAAAATAGAACCCATCATTGTAGAGCAGTGGTTCTGAAAATATAAAAGTTCTTGAAACCCTTTCAGAGGCTCTCTTTCAGTGGTCAAAATTATTTTGATGAAATAATGAAATGTGGTTTACCTTTTTCACTGTATTCACTGATATTTGATAAAACTCATGACATGTTGGCAGAAATCAGGGTAACGGAGTTAGAGTAAAAATCTTGTTTTTCTATCACTATGCCAGGTTAAAAAAAGGGGAGGGAAGCACTAATTTGCAATAAAAAATGTCATAGAAAAGCAAAGTTAATTTTATGAGATCTTGATCTAAAATATGCATCTTAGTAATTTTTAAATGTCAAAATTGAACATAAGCATAAAACATCTTTATATGAAGTACTATGATTGCTAGCTATTTTTTAAATGGAATATCATTTTACTTGAACAACAAATAATAAAGTTTAATAATTTGCATATTTGGCAGATAGCCTCTCAGAATGAATAAAATTTACCTATTAATTCAAGAAAAATGACTCATACTATTTGTTGCTGATGATAAAATTTGAATCTTCAAGCCAGGTGTGGTAGTATACACCTAAGCAGGGGAATCACTGAGTTTTATTCCATCCAGGGCTACATAGTGAGTTTCAGGCTAGACTGAACCTACATAGTGAGGCCTTGTTTCAAAAAAAGAAAAATATTATTGGTTGGTAAAGATTTATGTAACTCAGTATGGTATGTCTGTGTTTTCACAGTGACCTTTATATGGTATTAGAAAATCATGCTTTGGTAAAAGAAAGTATTCAATATACAAGATAGACCAGGAGATTCTTAGTATAATGGAGTGTTGAAATTTCATTGATTTAGCTTTGGATTTCATGTTGCAGCTAACCTTTAAGAAACTGAGTTTTTATGTAGTAACAAAGAAGAATATTGACAGTTATCTGAAAGGCTATTATAGTTCTCTTTGTTTTTCCAACAACATTTCTATGTGACACTGGGTTTTCGTGTTTCAACCAAATCAATATATTGCAACAAGACTGGGCATGGTGGCACGCATCTGTAATCCCAGCGCTTTGTGAGCCTGAAAATCAGAGAATCACTACAAGTCCGATCTACGTAGTGAGACCCTGTACTAAATACACTCTGTCCGTCTGTCTGTCCATCCGTCCCTCTGTCTGTTTATCTGACAACTCTTGTGTTCTCCATATTTCTTTAAGAATGAAAGCGAGTCCTAGAATGTAAGGCTCAGGATCAGTTATTTTTTTATCTTTTAAGGACCATTTCCAGCAGTTATTCCCAGTTTCCTTTCTCTTGCCATTTAAGTTTTCACAAGACTACTGATTTTATACACACTTTCATACTTTTAGCTTTTCCTAAAGGACTTATTTACATTTTGTGCTTCTGGTTTCTCATCTTATTCACCCTTTAGTTAACACTAATATGGCTTGTATTCCAGCCATTCTGATGAAATAACTTTGACTAATGACTTCTATATTGCTAAAGCAAATTTTTTGACCTTTCTGGTACTATTAATGAGGTCCTCAAATAAATCCAAATGTTCACTTCTGTGATATAATCCTCCTTTTAGTTTTTCTATCTGATAATCCATATTTCTGCTGCTTTGCTGATACCTGTTTTGATATCTGTGGTTGGTCTTAGGGTTCTGTCTTAAGCATACATCTTTTCTTTTTATGCTTTCTCCTTTTTCTTCAGCCTTATCTACTCCCATGCATTCATTTTTGTTTTCTTAATCTCTATTCATTTGGCTTACAGTGAATTATCAGTACCTTAAATTTTCCTTCAGAGCTCCTGATCAGTATATCATATCTTCTACTGAATAAATACAGTAGCACTGTATTAAAAGAGTGAAGACTCACAAGTCAAAGAACATGTGATTCAAGCTTTGGTTCTTCCCATTTTTGTGTGATTTTAGCTCATTTTAAACTAATTTTTATCAAGTGGGTAATTGAACTATGGCTTGTAGTGAGAATTACTTAAGTAATCATTTAGAGCACTTGCACAGTATCCTCTATGTATTGTTCAAAAAATGTTAGCTGCTTCTGCCCGTTAATAAAATTCTATTCCTAATCTTTATTGTTTTTTATTTCTAGTATTATCAAAGAAATTACTGGAATACTGTGCTCTAAATATCCGTTGGTCTAAAACTGAATTTATCCTTATTTCCCTCAAAAGAAGAAAAAAAAATCCCAACCAAACCTGTTTTTCTTCCATTCCTTCCTATTTCAGTAAACACAGTACTGCCAACCAGCTGCTTAAACATGACATCTAAGCATCATTCTGTTCTACCTCAATTTCTACCTCATTAATCATTCCACATTTAGGTGATCCCAAATAGGTAGATTACAGGGTCTTTGTTTCAGCTACAGTCATCTTATTTTTTTCCTTGTATTCTCCAGCTAATGAGATCATGTCACTTTCTTGCTGTTCATTTTTCAGGGAAATTCCCACTGTTAATCTCTTAACAGACACCACATGATTTAACTTCTGTTTCTTCTCTAGACTTTAACACTAGGTTGCATTATTTATGATTTTGGTTCTTAAATGAGCCATGTTTTCTGGTGATCCTTGATTTATTTGTACAGTTTCACCTTCAGAGAAAGAGATGATCTCTAGTTCTTCCTCTAGTAGACTTCTTTCCCAGAAGGTCTTGCCCAAATCCCTCCGTACCCCCAATTCGTATCTCTTCTAACTTTAGTACTTTTTCTTCTTAATACTTACACTATTTAACTTCTATATTGCTTATATTCCCCATCAAGAAGGTAAATCTCTGGAATGAAAAATATTAGAATAGCAACATCTCCGAGGAATAGTTTTTTTTTTTTAAATTTTTATGCAGTCTTTGCAAAATTACTTCTGTAATTTATGTGTTTTTGAAGACTTTGAAATTTTTATTTTTAAACTTCAAATGTCTACTATAATACAAATTTTCAATAAATTAAAATGAAAATTTTATGTGCTAATAGATGTTTTGCTTATGTATTTGTATAATCATTGCTTCACTTACTGTTTTAGAGAACGTATATAACCTTTTTTTCCTCTAATTTAGGATATGTGAACTTTTGCAAAGTGGAGCCATAATGAATAAATTTTACCAGCCTCATGAAGCACATATTCCCTACCTCCTACAACTCTTCATTGATTATAATCTTTATGGAATGAATTTAATAAATCTGGCTGCTGTCAAGTTCCGAAAAGCAAGAAGGAAAAGTAAGGTTAATTTTCAAGTTCAAATGAAGGCTTTGAATTGCAAACTATATAATCAGTGATTTATAAATAATACATATTTAGAAGATAAGTTCTAAATAGGTAAAGAATAAAATAAAATATGTAAAATGGGATTTGAGATTATCAGGAAAAGTATCTCTAAGGAAAATTTTCTATAATAACTTTGCAGAAATACTAGTCACATGCCGAACAATTCACCCATGTAGCTAGGATAATATGAAAGTTTTAAGTATATTCAGATTTGTGCAGCCATCATTGTAAATATAGAAAATTTTCATTACATCTGAGGGAAACCTGTAGCAATCACCTGCAAGTTTTTCATGCCTGCCACCCCACACAACTACTAATATACTTTTTATCACTCATAATGCACATTTCATACAAGTAGAATGATAGAAAATTTAGAAATGTACAGTATTTATATGTAATACAATGTTCTTAAGGTTTTGTCTGTGTAACAGCACTTATCAATATTTCATTCCTTTTTATAACCCAATAGTACTATGTTATTTGGATGTACTATGTTTTATTTATCATTTCATCAGTTGATGAACAGTTTGAATTGTTTCCATCTTTTGACTATTGTGAACAATGCTGTCAAGAACTTTCATGTACAAGTTTTTGTGAGTCATAAATTTTCACTTCTCTTAGGCATATATATGAGTAGAGTTTTTGGATCAAATGTCTTTATTCTCATTAAATTTCTTCTCTTTTCAAATCAAACCAGCATTTTTCTTGCAGCCCTAATGTTCTAACTTGCTTTGATTTTTTTTTTTTTTCTCTCACTGCTGAACTTCTTTAATAAAAAAATAGCAACAGCTATTGCTGCTGTTTTCTTTTGGGTTTGAGTTTTAATAATAAAGTATAGAATGAAAGAAGGAATAGAGTGGTGAAAATAACTTTTGTCTAGAAGGAATTCAAACACCATTGCTACCTGGCAGGTGGGAACGCTTCAGGAAGTAAGATAGGGATAGAGCTTCTGGTGAATTTCCTCTTACATTGAGCCTGTGCTGGAAAGGGAAACAATTGAAACATTTCAGTTTTATTTGAATTTTCTGGGACTCAAAAATGCTCAAATCTGGAATTTGATTTAAGGTGGTGATGGTATAATAATATACTCATGTCTGGCAGAAGGAAATGCCAATCTTCCCTAGGGCAAATTCTATTTATGTAGAGGTCTCAAAAAGAAAAATAAAGGTTTCGGTATTCTTTAGTATAGTATTTCAAGTATACCATGTTCAGTAATCAGTTTAGAATACATCAGTAATACAAGAAAACTAATCTCCATGAGTAAAACTTAGCAGATGCACACTGACTTGCAAAGAATGCAGATATTATAATTATTTGATGCAGGCTGAAAAACTATAATTCAAATCTTTATCAACTAAAATGCTACTTGCGGAGTTCTAGTGTACAGTGGTTATATTTGCCAATGGTTTTGTTTTGCCTTTACAGTGTGTTAGTATCTTTAGGTGAAACAACTTTGATACAATATAAAGCTGCTTTTAAAAATAATAAATTATTTTTGGTAATAACATACATTTAATACTACATTTTTTTTTTAAATATACAAAGATTAACATACTGGAACCAGCATGTGACTCCCCATGAAAGTAGACCAAAATGACTAAGTTATTCATAACTAATTCTTATGAATGATGATAATCTCAAATTATCTCAAAGAGTTTATTCATCTTCTTGGTGTATTAGAATAGTGTAAAATCCCTTTAATGAATAAGACTGCAAAGGATGTCTGCCTAGTAGCTCACTTGTTCTCAAGAGAGAAAAGGAAAAGGGATAGAAGAAAAACAAGAGATAACTGACTTCTACCTTTCTTCCCTACTGGGATTGTAACCCCTTATTTTCTACCCCTCCACTCTCAGTCTTTATGAAGACTGTGTTGTTTTACATCCAATACATAATCACTTTATTACAGTGTAGAGAACTAAAAAGCATAAGTTGACACATTATCCAATTTCAGCACTATTAAGATACAATAATACAGATAAGTGTTGTACCAAAGAAAAGACAGACATATGTTGATGTAGCTGAGCAGAACTCAGACAGAGATTTGTATTTTTGATGAGGCTTCATTTTTGGCTCATATATATTCAACCTAACTTTGATAAAGGTGCCTTGGTAATTCAGTTGAAAGAAGTCCTTAAACAAATAATGCTAGATTCCATTTGCCAGAAAATAAAATTAAGGAACCCAGATGTATGTCTCCTACATTTAAAAAAAAAACTAACAAAATACTTTGCAGACTTGATCAAACCTTTAGAAGGAAAGGGAAAATCTGAGTTTGATGAAATTAGAGATATAGCAGTGAAAGAAAGATTGAGAAAAGAAAAAATTTGATATTCTGGTCTGAAGAAATTGCTAAAAGAATGAAAAATCACAGGGGAGAAAATATTTGTGAATTATGAATTAAATAAATAATTGAATAAAAAAATGTATAAGAAGGTAAGCGAACTGTCCCATGCCTCTAATCCCATCTGGAGGTTGATACAGCAGGACTGGAAGTTTGAGCCCATCCAGGGCAGTTTGATGAAGCCCTGTTTTTAAAAACAAAAAGAAATAGAAGAATAAGAGGTAGAAAAACAAAGGCAGGGAGAGAATAAAGAAAGGAAAGGAAAAAGCCAAGCGGGTGTGGTGATGCATGTCTGTAATCCTGGCACTTAGGAGGCTGAGGAAGGAGGATCATTGCTGTTTTGAGACCAGCCTGGGCTACAAAATGAGCTCAAGGCTAGCCTTAGGAAAAATATGTTTCTTTCCTACAGAGGCAAAAAAAAAAAAAATTATTCAAACTTGAAAAACTACCTAAACTTCATTTGTAATATAAACCCGTTTTATATATTACAAATAATAGACAATATTTAAAAGTCCTGTTTTATAGAATGAAATGTTTTGGGTTATGGGTATTTCACTTATGTTCAATTAATATTGAGAGATTTAAAATTGAAATATTCCTCTCATAGGAATATTTGACTTGATATAAAAGGCAGAATAGCCAAGTATGGTGATACATGCCTGTAATGTCAACATCCTATGAAGCTAAGTCAGGATGATTGAAAGTTTGAGCCCAGTTTGGGCAATATATCGATTTAGCAAGGGATGAGAATTTAATTCAATACAAAGACTTTGGATTTAATCCATGGGTTAAAAAAAAAAAAAAAAGAACAAATCAATCAGAGTGATTAGGATACTGACTCTGGGGCCAAACTTTAATGCTTGAAATTAGTTATCTGGTAATTAGATACCTGATAATGCATGCCTGTGATCCCAGCACTGGAGAGACTGAGGCAGGACAATTGCTTCAAGTTTGAGGTCAACCTGCGATATATACTTAGTCTCAGAAAGCACAAAACAAAAAAGAAATTAGGTACTAGCTAGAGTGAAAGATTTATTCTGTACGATAGTAGTATGGTTGTATACATGACTAATTTTCAGATTATGAAACTATACTTCACTATACCTTAACCATATGATTAAGTTTAATGTCATCAGTGATATCTTATGAATATGTGCCCTCAGATGATTTAATAAAAGGGCACTTCACTCATCTCTAGTAATGTTTTCCAAAAGTCCATTCTAATCAAGGAGAAACAACAGACTCAGACTGAAGATCATTGTACAAGTTATCGCATCACTACCCATTGCTACCAAGGTCATGAAAAACAAGGAAGGGTAGAAAATAGACCAGAAGAGACCGGAGAAGCATAGCAACTAAGTAATGGTAACTGCTTGGATTCTGAACAGATAGTGGAAAAACGGGTGAAACTCAAATACAGTGTATAGTGTGATTAATAGCAATCTTGTCAGTTTCTTTATTGTGTCACACTAACATAAAATGTTAAGTATAAGAGAAATTAGCTCGCTGATATATAGAACAATCTATATTATTCTTGTAGCTTATCTTTAAATCAAAAATTATTCTAAATGAAAGGTTTTTGAGGGGAATAAAGAAAAGTCATGTATCAGTGGCAACTCTAGTTGTGAATTTAAGGATTGAGGAATTGAAAAGTTTGTAGAATATATACAGCAAGTATTTGTAGAAGTTTTTTTTCTCTAGTACATAAAAAAACAAGAGAAGTTTGAATTTGCAAAGATATGTAAGCGATTTTATGTACAAAAACTAGGTACTTTGGAGTGGTAATTAGAAAGATTTTTTAATAAAAGCTAGATAGTTTAGAATAGTAATTACAAGGATTTTGTTTTGTCACCACAAATGCGAAGGCAGAATTATGTAAAAGTTAATTACAAATTAAAAGCAGTATGATGTAAGATTAACATTGTAAATGTTTTTGTTTAATTTAATGTTAAGTTATACTGCAATTATGGAATGAGTATATGTTTTGTAAGTTAGGCACATTTATAGTTAAACTCCAAGTTCTGCTGGTAAATAAGTATCTTTTTTTTTTTTTACTCTTCACTGGTTTATGAAATTAAAAAACATGAAGATCCCCGTTTTTAAAAGGTCCTTTTACATAAAGTAGAACTTCTAAGTGACTGGGAAATCAGTCTGAACTGGACACTCTGGATGTGATACACAAATGAAACTTCCTCACACCACTTACCGTG
Organism: Ctenomys sociabilis; assembly: GCA_004027165.1. Taxonomy (NCBI): domain Eukaryota; kingdom Metazoa; phylum Chordata; class Mammalia; order Rodentia; family Ctenomyidae; genus Ctenomys; species Ctenomys sociabilis. The sequence goes on along the minus strand of PVKA01020137.1, from coordinate 85 downwards.
ACATGGATTGGATAGTCTCCCTCAAAATAATCCTATAAAAAATTGCTTCAAAGCCCCTTTGAAATTGTAATAGCGCAGCAGAACC
>PVKA01020136.1:0-40884 GCA_004027165.1 Ctenomys sociabilis | reverse complement strand
CTGTCAAAAGTGGGCACTCCGTTGACATTCAACTACCTTAGGTGCTTGAACTCGACACCACAATCCAACACAGTCCAGCATTCTGCAACCATAGGGAGTTATTCAAAGAAATTGTCGACCATATCCATTTACAGCTCAGCTTAATATTATGGGCTCACGATGTATACTTCATTTTTATACTTTTATACTTTTCTGCTGGTTGGTTAAGACCTAGGTAGATCAAAACTTATATATCAACACATGAACTTTATATTTCCTATGTGATCATTGAAGTCTTCTCAGGGTTTATCTTGTAGTCCTGTACATTATTCTGTAGTTCCTTTGTCTGTGTCATCCATGTGGATGAGTCACGGCCAATGCTTGAAGCTGCAGGATACTAATCAGCTTTTCTTCTGGATGGTTAACAACCTAAGATCACAAGTCAGAGTTGGAGAAATAGAAGAGCCACAAGGCCCGCCAACATTTTGGCCCTAGCCTTTCAAGGTCAGTGAAGACTCAGGGCATAGGAGAACCTGTACTGCAATATCATGGGACTCAGGTGAGCTCCAAATTTTCTGAGCAAGGAGATTGTGGAGTCACCTGACTTTCTTGAAGCTGCCATCACTGGTACATGAACTGGGTAAAACGGTATTACTGTCATCCCATTTATTTATGGAAATAAATCATCAAAACATCTCCGATAAAGTGCAAAATAATATCTGGCACTTGATACCTGCACAACGAGTACTAACAGTTGCTACTGAGCAACTTCCTTAGACCACATAGCTAATGATGAACAGGTAGGAACGAAGCCCTAGCCTGCCTAAGCACAGAGCTATAATCTCCCCTGAAGGTCACCACCCCTTTCCCCACTTCCCAAAGTCCATGTATGCTGTCAGATACTTGAGAGGCAGAGAGTTTTAAGAACCTAATCAGAGGGCCTGCAAGATAGCTCAGTGGACTAAGCACCTGACTGGGCAAGTTTGATCCCCAACACCACTTGCTGTGCTAGCCCCACCCCTGAGTGTGCTGAGCTGGCCTCTGAGACCCAGCATGGTGGCACATGCCTGTAATCTGAGCACTGGGGAGGCTGAGACAGGAGGATCACTAGGAGTCCAAGCTGCAGTGTGAAACTCTATGCCAAATGCATGAAGCAGAAGATCTGGAAGGGGACCCAGAACTTGAGGGTTGACTCCACTGCAGAGAGACTGAGTGGAGGGAAGAAGACAGAGAAGAAGAAATGGACACAGAAATAAGGTAGACAAAAAGAAAACCAGAAACCTATAAGCCAACAACATCCTTTAATCATTCTGTCTTTGAAGAGGTACTTGAAATGTTGAAAAGTTTATCATTTTTAAGAGAAAGGCAAAAAAATAACTCTGTAACAACTACTCACACAGTTCTTTAGCAAGTCTGAATAAATGGGGAGTCATAGTGGAGACATGGAACACTGAGAGCTTCACGTGGTTCACTAGATGCTCGTGTTCTCCTGCTGGCCCTCACGGAGACGCGGAGCTGCACTGAGCACTCCCCAGGTGTCTTGTGCCTAATCACTGGGCTCACCCTCTCACCCTGGAGGGCTGAGAACCACTTACCAAACGCTGAACGTGGTGCGAGTGCATTGCCCCTCACTTCTCAGGTCATCCCTCAGCTATACCTGTTGAGCCACAAACGTGTCCTAGTGGGACAGCTGGGACTTCTAGATACCCACCAGTGCTGGTGCAGAGCCATGACCTGGGAGTCCAGACCACCAAAGCACTCATGGGAAAGTGAAGCCTGAGGGCTGGGATTCCACCTCCCCAAGGTGCCTGCGCGTGCGGGCAGTGGTCTGTTCCCATTGGGTGCTTACAAGCCAAGCCGCCGTGTAGCAGATCTCTCTCTGCCTCTTATGTGTGAATGAACATTCTTTCCCCCTCTTCCCTATGCAGATGCTTGTCAGCCTAGATGCCCTTCTCTTGGGCCCTGTGGCCCAGCCCAGCCCAGTGATCAGGCTCCGCCAGAAGCCTTCTGTCTAAGAAGGCTTGGCTCCACTCCCTGGACTCAGTCTCTCCCTTCTCATGTTGTGTGTAGCACATACAGTGTCTCCTGTCCTTCATAACTCTAGTTTGCAGGGATCTTTGTAAAGAAAAACAACAAATGCTGACGATCCACACCAAGGAAGTAAAGTGGACGACTTACCATGTATGTGGTTCAGCGTGGGTGGACTTGCGTGTGCCCAGTCTCCCTTCAGGCTGCCTCAGCCTTGCCCAGTGCCACCGTTCAGGGAACAAAATCAATTGTCCTTCATGTGGGTGGTCACCAGCAAGCTTCCAGAGCGCTTGGATTGCAGGCATGCAACACCATACCTAGCTTGAGTCAGGGTTACTGCCCAGCCCAAGAGTAAATTATCCATCAGGCACCTAGAGACACATCCATCACTCATTCAGTATTATTTGGGCAGCTATTTCATGTCAGGCATTGTTCTAGATACTGGAAGTACATGTGCATATTGAGGTCTTTGCCCTATTAAAGTTTATATTCCTGGGTAAATAGTATCAAACAAAATAATATATAAATTACATGTATTCACACATGTAATTTTCACATGTGAATATGTTTGGTATCAGGTTAGTTGCAAGTACTTTGGAGAAAGACAAGCAGGGTAAATTATAGGGAGGAAAGTAATGGGGAGGGAATTCCATTATACATAAATTGCTAGAAAAATTCTCCCTTATAAAGTAACAAATTAGCATAAATATAAAGTGATAAAGACTGGGTAAGATGGAGAGTTCTGTGCCACCAGGAATGGCCTGTGGGGTGCCCAGATATCAAATCAGCATTATTCTAGTATTTCTGAGCAGGGGAAGAGTTAAACTCCTAAATCTGGAGACTGAGGAACATGGATCACTCTCCCTGTGCAGATGAGCCTCATCCAATCAGTCAGAGGCCAAATGAGCACAAGGACCAACCTTGCTCAGAGGCAAGAACACTGCTCCTGCCACCTGCCTTTGAGCTGGGACATCAGTGTCACTCTGGATGAAGACTGCAGTGTCAGTTCTCCTGGGGCTCTCGCTTGGACTTGCCAGTCTCCAAGGCACGTGGGCCAGTTTCTTGTACTAAATCCCTTTGCTGCTATGGGATTGGTTGGCTTTCCTGTCCCTTTCAACACCTGCAGCTTAAAGAAGGAATCAGTTTGCATGACTCATTTTCCAGTGGGTTCATTACATGGTTGGCTATCCATGGAAGAAAGGTAGAGGAGGCATGCTTACCCCTTGGGGTGCAGGAGGCAGAGCAAAGGGAGAGCACAGGGGAGACTCAGTGCCTCCCCATCCACGTGCCTTTTTCAAGCAGGTCCCTCCCACTAGCAGCCCATCTAGCTGTGAGTTCACAACCAGGCAAGCCTGGGGATGAGTGTGACATCCCATGACCCAACAGCCACTGTCTAGAAGTCCTGCCTATGAACCATGTGGTTCCTGCTAGGACTGAACCATGCAGTTCATGCAGTCTACATCATCTATGCTTATGGATTACATGTTCTTTTTTATTGTATTGTATTTAAAAATTTTTAATTAATTTATTTATTTATTTGGTACACAGCTCAGGCTTGTAGTGATCCTTCTGTCTCAGCCTCCACAGTGCTGGGATGATAGGTGTGTACCACCACGCCTGGTTTCTGGGCTGGCAAGTCACACCCCGGGTTCTGGGGCCCACATGGCATGTGAGGCCAGGGATCAAACCTGGGTCCTTGCACTTGCCAGGCAGGTGCTTAGACTACTGAGTACTGTATTTTTATTTTAAAGAGAATAAAAATAGACTTTACAAATGATACAGAATTTCAAAAGACAAGATGATATGGTTACATATTCTTAATGCAATCAACTTCAGATTAAAAGATGATTGTCTTCAAAAGATGTTTAGGATTTTCTCACTAAACAGTACAGAATAATAGCTATTTCACTGAACTGCATTAAGTTGTAAGTAATCCAGAGGTTGTTCATGTACACAGGGTGCAGGTAGATGTACTCTGCCATTTTATAAATGAACTTGAGCATTCATGCACTTTAGCATCTGAGGGAGAATCCTGGAGCCTGCCCACTCTGGAGCCCTCAGGGTCACTGTGAGCACACCCTGCATCTCCTTTCTCTAATGCTGTTAGCCCAGTGACTTGCTAGGGAGGAGCCTCAGGCAGTAGAAGCAGCAGGAGCAGAAGCCCCAAGCCTGGTGTGGAGCTGGAGGGATGAAGCAACAGCTAGCACTGTGGAGAAGAAGAACCAGAACTAGGGTGGGAGAACTGCAGCTGTGTGCCATGGGAGGCCTTGGACACCGAGGGCAACCTGGGTTTCACTTTGCGCAGGATGCTTTGGGTAGAGGAACTCCACCATCTGGCCTGTCTGCAAAGATAAGTCTGGACAGACTGAAAGAAATCATCTAAGAGGTTGGTACCTTAAGAGCGATCTGGAGCCTGACCCCGAGGACCTCTGGCAGAGGAGGGGAAGTGTTGATTCCTAGGTAGAGCTCAGCACCCACACTGCCTTGAGTTGTCAGTGTGCAGGACAAGGCTCCTGACACTCCGGGTACCTTAGCCTGAGTGTTTGCAGGAGCAGACCTGCTGTCTGTTCAAGCAAGACCAGCTGCTTTCAACTGAGGAATGGAGACATTAGAGGCTTTACTACATGATTCATCAGGGGCCAGAGCCCGCATTTTGTGAACACTCTGAGGCTGTGGGAGAGGAGGGCTTGGAGATGGTGTGGGCAGGGAGCCTGCACGCAGCACAAGGGTGGAAAAGAGGCCACTTTCTCTCCCTGTGCTTTTCCTGCCTCTGAACGGTTGCCCCATTCCACACCACTCTGCATGGAGCTGGAAGAGTATGGACTAAAACCTCCACAAACTGAGCTTAATAAACCTCTGCCTTCCTGATTTTTGGTGTTGAGTATTCTGTCTCAGAAACAAGGAAAAGTAAAACAGACAGTGAGTGTGCTCTGGCCAGGGAGCAGCTCACTGTTGAATACATGAGTACAGAGGTCAGCTAGCACACGGCCTCTCTGAGGAGGTTCCAGCTAGAGGTGTAAACTTAAACTTGGAAGTGAGATACATCACAGATCCTGATGAAATCACCAGGGGCAGGTGGGAAGCATGCAGAAAGGTGACTGAGGCATTGACATTTTTCAAAGAAGGATTTCAACTCTGAAAATTCATGCAATCACTTTGTTGAGTAAGGAACAGGACTTTTGCTTGATGGGAGAGAAAGGAATGGAAAATACCAGAGTAGCTTGAATGATGAACTATCATTTCCTAAAAGCTTTTTAGTGATGCCTATTTCTAAAACAAACCAATGTGTTTGTATGTGTGTGTTTTCATGTTGGAGTATGTTGTGTGTGTTTATAGCTTTAGCTCATGGCACATAAGCATACATCTAACTAGTCATAACTTAGAATCTACTTTTATCAAGAATCAGAATGAAACATCTGTGCCCAAAGGTGAAAGCCACCATCTATGAGCACCTTGTGATGGCTGAGCTGTGCCCAACCAGAGACCAGTAAGTAGGTCAGTAGCCCAGTCCCATGTGCTCCAGTGGGTGTGGACCCGAGGGAATCAGAGAGGGCAGTACAGTCCAAGGGAACCTGGGAAGGTGAGCAGAGAGTGCAGGAAGAAAACCCAAGCCAGAGCCACGCCCTCCACCCCATCCACTCCTTGCTGCCGCCTTTCTTTCAGCCAGCTAGAGACTCCCCACAGTTATATGTGTACACTGAGACCAGTTCTTGGCATCTTTCTCATAGCAAGGGAGGAGCTGACCCCATAGAGGTGTAAGCCCACAGTGGACTTCACCCCTATATGTGTATATTTCAAAGATGGTGCTACCACTACATGCTTGGAAATACTCCCAGTCTGGAAAAGGTCTCCGCTAAATGCTCACCAAATGGCTCATGAAGTGGAGACAGGATGCTCTGCCAGACCCCGCAGCTTTTTTCCCATGATTCTCTGCGTGTGTCTGGGTTGTCTCTGTCTGTTGGTGATGGAGAACAACCTGCCCCTCCCCACCCCACCAGAGCTCTGCAGCAGCCCAGTGAGGTGTGCGCAATTTGGCCTCTTACACAGGAGGGGCTGTTGAGGAGAGGAGGGAAGGGCTACTGGAAGGAACCAGCCCGAGCTACCACTGCCTTCTCTGCCAGTCCTCTGCCTCTGTGGCAGCTTGCACGGGGAGGTGGGTGCACACTCTGCCTGCCAAGAGCCAAAGCAAAGTAAAGGGAAAGAAAATAGATAGAGTGGGATAAGTGGGTCAGATGCAGTCTTGGAGAAGATTGAGTCATTTTCCCCACAAACTTTCCTCTACCAAATAGTGCTGCTTTTACATAAGGCCAGGAGGGACCCAGTGGAAAGGAATCTCACAAAGACTCCTGTGCCTCCCTTTCATCCCACTCTTCTGCTACAGACACATACAGAGCTTTTGAAACCCAATCATGTTGTTGTGTTAGAAGAACTTGACCTCATGCCTTCTCACTTCCCACCTTTGATTTTTTTTTCCTGTGTAACACTGCTTTGGACAGCAGCATGATTTGAGCTGACAGAGGAAGAGCACCCATAGGTGGAGCAGCCGCTCAGCGAGTGAGCCGAGAACTTGGGCCTTCTTTGCATGGTGGTTCACAAGCAGAGGGACTCAGCATCTCCTGAATGCCACTTTGCTCCACAGACAAAGCCCAGGAAGCTCCCAGGCTGTGGCCATAGCAGTAGATTCTATGAGAAAGGTGCTTCCCTCAACACAGACATGTGGATGACAACGGCCAGCATGAGACAGGACCTTCACCCTCCTGTTCCTGCTCTGAGCATTCAGCCGATGGCTGCTGGAGTGTGGTAAGCTGCCTTACCCTGTCCCTGGTGATATGTGACTTAGCAAGCACAAGGCACCTGCAAGATGTGGTGAAATCCTTCTGAGTTTAAGACCAGAATAAATCCTTCTATCTAGGTGCATTGATGTGTTCTTAGTATCCAAGCCTCACCACTCAGCAAAAGGTTCTGGAAGGCAAGTCCTGATAGTGCGCCATCCATGCCGTCATCTTAGCCCAGAATCTCCTAGCTATCACCTTGCCCAGGATCCTGAGGCCTGAACCCATCGTCTCCACTCACCAATGTGTATTAAACTAATGACATTTGCAACATCGACCCGACCATAATAAAGGAACCTTGGCTCACATAAGCAGATCATCGTCGAAGATCAGAGGACTGGATCAAGCCTTGCATCCAGCTCTCAGGCACTCAGGGACGTCAGCTTGTGCCTTCCCTACGATGTCAGGGGTGTGCCGACTAACCACTACCAGATGTTCAGTGAATGCATATTTATTCTTTTCACTAAACGAACTTAGCAATTTGGTTCAACAAGCATTTATTTATCATATACTAGATACTGATCACAGAATTAGGTGCTGTGGGTATAATTATTTCTCTGCCTTAACATATATTACATCCCATGAAGGGAGATAAACATATAAAAAAGAAACTCAGAGGGCTGGACATTAAATCAAAGTGTTCAAAATACAGATTCAACCCAATTAAGGAGTGATGCATTTTTATGAAAGAATAGAGCAATTTCAGGCAGAAGGGATATCTGAGCTGGGATTTAGGGGATAAATAGGACTTTAACAGGTGCATTACAGATCGAGTGGGGGAAATGGAAACTCGTGAACAGAAAAATTAATGATGCTACCAAGGAATGAAAGAATTACTCCAAGTACAGTACATGAAGGTCAGGAATATTCATTCTATTTTGGGGGTATGGTGTTAATCATTCAGTAATCTCCAGAGGCTATTGGCTGATAAAGAAAATTATTTTAAAAACCTTCCACTCAGGACATGTGGTAGCCACAATACACAGGTAGCTTGGGAGCCATCAGAGTAAGGTAAGGCAGTTGGGGAAGATCCTGGGTTCAAGGAGAATTGATACTCATCTTCTTGATTTGAAAACTCTTCCAAAGAACAGTTGATTCTAATTTCACTTCTTAATCAATTTTTGTTCAAATGAGCCAGACTGCCTTATATGCCGAGGGACTCCAGAGACCACGGTACACAGGACTGTCACTACAGAGCCGTGTGCTGATCAAAACAGAATGATCCAGAGAGTGCCAAGAGTTATGTGATCTGAAAAGATGCTTCATGGGAGGAGGAGGTAATTAAGGATTTCGTCTCAGACAAGACAGCAAGAGAATGTAAACTAGCGTTGCTGCACCACTCACCAACCCCAGCAGCTCTCCTGCAGGGCACCTCCTGAGTGGATGCCTCTTTGAGGGTTTTGGGTGGCTGAAGTGGGGCATGTTCCTTTTGATATGCTCATCCCGGAAAGAGGTGAGTATGACTAGCCAGAAAACAAGTGCTTTTGGGCTTGTGACATATAATATGGTGAGCATACCCATATACATTACCATAATTTACCTTCCATCCAACGCCATGACAGATGACCAGCTCCACTATACAGAGAAGATGGTAGGTAGAGAAATTAGAATCAACTGTTCTTTGGAAGAGTTTTCAAATCAAGAAATGCTAGAAAAGCACAGAGCTGAGAGCCACTCCCTCTGCAAGACGTATCTGCAGAATTCGCAGGAGCCCTTATGCATTCTTTTTTTTTAAATAATTTTATTGAGAAACAAATAGCAATGAGACAGTTTCAAAACAAATTGGTAGGACAGTTTCAATAATAAATACATTGCATATTGTTGTCTTAGTGGTTATTCATTATACAAGATGCAGACATGATATCCTGTCCACAAACACTATTAGAATAAATCTTTTTGTTCATTGAATTAAGAGAATGTACCTGGGATTTAGGGAATAAATCCTACCCCCATCTATCCTACCTATTTTGAATAGGTACAAAATGGTCATTCATTTGTATCCCCTTTTTTTGTTTAGTTTTGTCAGAGAAGGTTATTCCATTGTCATTTAAATATTGTAGGTGAGTGAATTCAGCAAAGTATTCCAATATAGTTCAGTAGTACATAATAGTAGTAGGTTGTCCGTAGGACTGGCAATGTCAGAAGTTGTTGACTTGAGCCTTTTATAGCTCAGCATATTAATATGGCTTTACTTTTTATACCTCATTTTTACACATGTCTGCTGGATGGTTAAGACCAAGATAAAGCAAGACCTACATAACAAGAAATGTAACTTTTATATCTGATAAGGTCAGTCAAGTCATCTCAGGATTTATCCTGAAACTTTGTACCGCACTTTGCAGATCCTTTGTCAGTGTCAGCCATGTGGATGAGTCATGGCCATTGCTTGACCAATTTGCTCTCTGTGAAAGCCTGAGAGAATATTTTCTTCGAATGACATTTAATGAGCCCACATAATCGCAGGTTCTAGGAGTAGAATCAACAGAGAGAGGTGCAGCCTCTTGCTTTCCTGGTGTCTATTGTCAGGGAACAACCAATTTCATCAAGCAAATATACAAATGAGCAATGGAATTCCAGAAAAGCATCCTGATTTTCTGAGGACCTGTGACAAAGGATCTAGCTTGGTAGAGGTCAGCAAAGGCTCCCTGAAAAGGTGAAGCTTGAATGGGGGAAGGAGAGAAGTTTTGGGAGCTTGCAAGTGGCAGCTCTAAGACCTGGGGCTCTAACGAGAAACCCCTGTGGAAGGAAAAGCATAGGATGGGGGAATCAAAACTGGAGGCAGAGCCCAGAAAGCTAGGGAAGGCAGGGGGCTGCGGAAGGGAGGAGACAGGAGTGGAGGGCAGCCTTTGTGGCCATAAGCCATGGGAGAGTTGGAGCATGTAGGAGCTGGGAGCCATTGGGGAACTCATGATTGGAGGGGGCCCAAAGTCACTGGCATCTTGAGACCCTCATCTGACCACTGAGGTAGGAGGACTGCACAGGAGAGATGTATGGAGGGCAACTAGAGCAGAGACCACAGAGGGTCAAGGTGCCTATGGTGACAGCTGGGCTAGGGTGCTGGAGTGCATGCAGTTGGGGTGACCCACAAGAAGGGCAGACATAGTTGGCAGTGACGCAATCAGCTGGAAGCAGTGAGAGTGCAAGAAAATGGCAGAACGGAGAAGAAGGTGTGCACCTGGGTGTGAGAGGGCCCAAACCAGCTGAGACCCACTTCCAGGAGGGGGAAAACACACAGCGGCTTCCCGGGTGGGTGGGATGGTCCAGCTCTGTGAGGTCAGAGTCCTGAGGCTGAAAGCACTTCTCCAGGGCCTGCCTCCAAGGGTCAGCACTGCAGGGGAGAAGATGCAGCTGCATCTTCACACTGGGTATGTCCCTAGGGAAGAGAGTCTCCACAGGAAGCATGCATTCATCTTTGTGAGCACATATTTTGCTGAATGACTTGGTCCAGTGATACTGAAGTCTGGGCTCTCAATATTTTTGCACACACTGGCAATCTCTGCTTCCTAGTGCCAGGTTGACCACATCTGAACATACACTATTGAAAGAAAGGAGGGTCCTGCCTCCCAAAGAATAGGAAGGCTTGCTACTTCCTCAGAATTGTCACACCCTGCCCCTGTATGCTAGAGCAAAAGACTCAGTGACTCTGACCTCTGCGTGAATAGATCTGTTCTCTTCCCAGTTCCCACACAGAAATATCTAGCTTGATCATTGCCTTCAGTGGTACTTTAATAGATATGACACTAGTGTAGAAGCCAACAGACTAGAATTTCCAGCAACTCACATATTATAAACCTGGAAGTCAATCTCTTGGCCATAGACTGCCCATTTGAGCTGTAGTGGGAGGATATATACTTTGCGGAGAAGTGTCTCCCATCAACTGGTCTGATCTGGTCTGGTCTGGTCTAATCTAGTCTGGTCTGGGTTGGGTTGGGTTGGACTGGTTTGGGTTTGTTCAATTTGGTTTGCTTCCCCATCAACTTTTTGTGACGGTATACATTTGGCATGTAATGGAAATATAATCTCCATTTTGCTTGTAAGTGTACGGTTTTCTCCCCTCTTCCTGCTATCCCGTGGAAATAAAACATCTCTGAGGAAGAGGGAAAAAGGAGCATGGTGTACAAACCAGACACTGAAGCCAACAAAAAGCTCTGGAGAAGCAGAACAAGTGTTGGTGGAGGTACTGAGCCAGGCACTAGGGACCAGAATTGGCAAAATCACAGAAACAGCCGATTTCCCAGATGGAGACAGGGATGGAAAGGGCAAGGGGCAGAATGAGCAGCAGTTATATTTTTCTGGCCATAGTAATTATTTAGTCTCATCCCCCAAATCCTTGGAAGTTAAAATGTAGAAGGACAATTGACCTTATAACGAAACCTAACAGATACCATGAGAAAGTAAAACTAGAGAATGAGATCCCTGATGAATGAACATATGTGGACAAACTTCAAACTAAGCACTAGCAAAACTCAGCTAGTCCTAAAGACTCAACTGAGCACCACATTGCAAGGAATATATATCGTGACCAGTAGAATTGGTCTCTGAGATTCAAGAATGGTTCAATATATGGGAAGCAATCAATGCCACACACCACACTAACAGACTGAAGGATAAAAGACACTTCATCATCTCAATCGACTTTGAAAAAGCATTTGACAAAACTCCATACCAGTGTATGATAAAAATCATAACAAGGAATAGAAGGAAAGTTACTTGCTCTAATAAAGGTTATATGTGAAAGCCCCCTAGCTAGCATCATGCTCAACAATGACAAGCTAAAAGCATTTTCCTTAAGGATAGGGTCATGGCAAGCATATCCATGCTCCCCAGCCCTCCTCAACAGGATGCTAGAAGTCCTAGGCAAAGCAATTAGGTAATAAAAATACATAAAAGACATCTAAATTGGAAAGCAGGAAGCAAAGTTGTACCTGTTTCCTGACGTAATGATCTTATTAAAAAACAAAGACCCTCTAAGGCATAGATCAATTGTAGAGCATTTGCTTATCATGCACAAGAGCCTGTGTTCGATCTCTAACAGCACACACACACACACAAACACACACATACACCACACACTAATTACAAGTTAAGACAAAAAATGAGCAAATTTAAAAGGAAAGTAGGAGAACAATTTCATTTGCAATAGCTTCAAAATGTATAAAAATATAGGAATAAATTTAGCACACTAAAAATTCAAAACATTTATTAAAGAAATCAAAGTGGGAGCAAGAAAAAAAGAGAGGAAGGAGACAAAAGAAAAAGAAAGAGTTAGGACATATTCTGTCTGCACACAGACATCCGGGATGAATGCGCCCATCACGCTCTGCAAGGGTGTGCTAATGAAAACCAATGAGAGGACTCCCTGAACTACAACACTCAATATTATCAAAATGTTCATGTCATCCAAAGTGATCTGCAAATCCAATGGATACATAACCGTGATTCCAATAGCAGTTTTCATATAAACATTTTAAAAATCTGGGATTCATATGATTCTACAAAGTACTCCAACAGACAAAATAATTTTGAAGGACAATAGAAGCCTACTTGCTCATTTCAGTATATACCAAAGATGAAATAATTATTGTAACATGGCACTGACAGGAAGGCTGTTCCAGAAATCAGCCCATACATTTCTGATCACCTGATTTTCACCAAAGCAAAATGAATACACAATATGAAAAGTATAATCTCTTCATCAAATGGTGCTTATAAAACTGAATATCCACTTGCCAGAAATAAAATTGGACACTTATCTTGCATCTTAAACAAAAATTAATTCAAAATGAATTGAAGATGTAAAACATGAAACTAAAACTCATAGAAGAAAATATTCATGGAAAGTTTCTTGATATTTGTCTTGGCAATAATTTCATGAAACGGCCGAGGAGATGGCTCAGTGGAATAAGCACTTCCCTGACAAGCAGAAGCGCCTGAGTTCAATCCCCAGTTCCGCCAAAAAAAGACAAAAACAAGTAATTTCATGGGTACAACACTAAATGCGTAGAAGGCAGAGCAAAACTAGGCAAATGTAACCCTACAGAATGTAAAGGCTTCTACACAGCAAAAAGGAAGAATATGAGGGTTGAAAGGCAACCTACAGAACAGGGGAACTTTTTTGAAGCCACATATCTGATAAGGATTTAATTTCTAAAATATGTAAGAAATGCCTGCAACTCAAAAGCAAAGAAAATTAATAAGCCAATTTTTAAAACAGTCTAAGGTCTTCAATAAACATTTCTACAAAGGGAACATACAAATATCCAATAAGCACATAAAAACAGAAAATTTCAGATCAAAATTACAATGAGATTATCACCACACATCTGTTGGAATGCCTGTTATTAAAGAAAAAAGAAAAGATAAATGTTAGTGAGATGGCAGGAAATTTTGTACCCTCTAGGTAAAAGTCTAAAATGATGCAACAATATGGAGTTTTGGAAAAAAGAAATAGAGACATATCCCTTTGGTGGGGTCACCCCTGGGAACTCCCCAACTTCAAAGATGCAATCCGAAAATGGGCATCTGAGACAAATATGCATTTCTCAGCTGAAACACAAGTAGCAAATAAATATATAAAAACACGTCCAACATCATTGGTCACTTCAGAGATGCGAATTACAGCAGCACCCAGATTCCACCTCACCCTGGAGACAAGGGCTATCATCAAGAAATCAACCCATAGCAAATGCTGGGTTAATAAGCCAATTTTTAAAAATTGTCGTGGGGAGAAAGGAACCCTTCCCTGCTGTGCTGGGAGTGCAGACTGGTACAACCACCATGGAAATCAGTGTGGAGATGCCTCAAATAACTAGGATTGGCAGTCCCACTCTACCCAGCTATTCTTCTCCTGGCTATTTTCCCAGAAGAATTAAAAAATCAAACCGCAGTGATATATATGCACCAATGTTTATAGCAGCAAAATTTGTAAGAGTGAAATCCTGGAGAAACAACCCAAATGCCCATCAACTGAGAAATGGACAAAAAAGATGTGTTATTTGGAGTACTACTCAGCTATAAAGAAGGATAAACCTGAGACTTTTATAGGTAAATGGACAAAACTTGAGACTATGCTCATCAGTGAAATAAATCAGACTCATCTGTGTAAACACTATATTGTCCCCCTGAAAGAGTAAAGGAGATCCAGAAGGTATAAAATATATTGTGAAATGGGAAGAAACTTCAAAAGAAAAGAGAAACTGGGATGGAGGACAGGGGAAAAGAAGGAAGGAAAATATATATATGTATATATGGTAGCTAAGATAATTATACTACTAATTATTCTTAGTTCATTAGATTAGGTTTGATAGATTTTTTATGCCTGTACCTTTTAATCTAAACAATTACCTTGAAGGTAACAAAACACAGTGTATTAACCATGTTATTCTTCTACTCTTATTTTGATATTTTGTTTTTTTAATTTATTTATTTATTACAGTGTCTCGCTACACATCACAGACTCTTTTTTTTGCGGGGGGGTGGGTCAGCTCAGCCTGCCCTGGGGGGAGGGGCTGGCACGGCATGTGGTGCTGGGGATCGAAGCGCGGTCCCTGAGAGCTTGCCTAAGCTTGCCAAAGCAGGCGCTTTAGACCGCTGAGCTATCTTGCCAGCCCTTTGATATTTTGTATCATTGATTTATTGTTCTTTCTCTGTAAAATGAAAAATCAGATAAAATTGATTTCATCAAAAAAATAGAACTACCACGTGATCCAACAGCCCCTCTTTCAGTGTTTACCCGAAAGAACTAAAATCAGAATCCCAAGAAGATATTCACATCCTCACCTGCAGCACTAATTACATAGCCAATCTGCAGCGGCAGTGTAGACACCCATCACTGTAGAATGGGGCAGGAAAACGGGAAATGCTCGCAAGAAGAATACTGTCCGCTTCTTCAAAGAGGGCATGCTGCACTGGAAGATGACCAGGGAGCCTGGCAAGCATTCTGCTCAGTGAGATTCACTAGACACAGACAAATAGTGCATGAGTTCACTTATATGAAGTAGCGAAAGACAAACTCAAGAAAGCAAAGCCTAGAACTGTAGCTGCCAGAGCTGGGACGAACACAGAGAAAAACTCTGATTTTCCTGCAGCCGCTCTTTGAGATTTTTTGCGTTGCTGAGCTCTTCAGTATGCACTTGTCCTTGTCCTCCTCCCGTCACACACACTACCATGACATGCTGGGGCTGGAGTGGACTTAACTATTCATAAAGCCAACAGACGTCCTGCTGCAGCTCTGCGTTCAGTGACCCCACAGTGCTGACTCATGATGGCTGGCACGGGTGCGGAGAGGCGCCGAGCCCCTGGGAGCCGGCGAGCACCCGGACTGGGAGGTCGTGTCTTGCTTTTGCAGAGACCTAGTTGTCAAGCTTTAACCGCACATTCTGCTGATACTATACGTCTTGAAATGTTCCTTCTAAGCAAATGTTTAATCGTTGCATTGGAATTATTAGAAGTTTTAATTTTGAGACACTATATCTAATTTTCACTATTTACAAATAATATTATAAAGAGCATTTCCTTAGTACATAAATAGTTTATGCTTCTTATTGTTTCCTTAGCATAGGTCCCTAGACAGGAAATTACTGGGTCAAATATGAAAACGCTTGCTCAGGCTATTGAAATCTATTGCGAAGTTCCTTTCCCTGAAAAGTTACAGAAATTACATTCCCACAGATAATAGGTGAAAATGCTCTTCGCTCACTTATTTAAATATGGTTTTAAAAATAATAAATATGGTTTTAGAACAATCAGAACAAATATTATGCAAAAACTATATGAAAATGAAAAAAAATTCCTAAATGACACAAATAAAATGGCGACAATAAGCAAATTTAATATGGAATAAATATTTTATAGGTCAGGTCATTATCTTTAATATTGAAATAGCTTTCAAAATCAATAGAAAACCTCTAATCACAATAAGTAGAAGAGCTAAGGACTAGTATGCACTAATTTCTGGTTCACAGTCACATTCTGATTTCAGTGCTGATTTTCAATACTCATTTTGAATGTTTGACTCAGAAAACAGAAACCCTGTGAAACTTGGGGTGTCCACCATCCCCTGACCAGGGTTGTCATGCAAGTGGTGCTTCTTTATGAAGAGAGCTGGAATTTACAAGCATTTGTAACGCCCTGGGTAGAACCAAGTCCCCCTACCACTGCCAATGCCATGCTTAAAACCACACAGGTCTGAGATATAAATAGATCCTGTAGCTCACTACTCAGAAAGAGAAAGCAGGGTTAGAGGTATGACAACAGGTGTACTCCAGCCCTCAGGGCAGAGGGCTTTTCCTGGTGAGTGGGAGCTCCATTGCTGCTGCCCGCCTCCAAGGCTCCAGGAGTGGAATCCGTGTTTTCTTGAAGATTCTAGCTGTTTTCTATGCAGTTCTGGCTCAGAGACTGGAAGAGCTGAAGGGTGGGTCGCGCCTGTTTGTTCCTGGATGCCAGAATGCTGTCAAGAGTCTGGGCTGCATGCAGGTTTAAGAAAATTACTCTTCTTGCAAGTAGAAATCAGAGCCAGAGAGAAACATTCCAGCTTTCAGTACAGTTCATTATGCAAATTGCACAATAGCATGGAGGTAAGGGTGTAATCAATCACCGAGTATTTGCTGAGGACCACTCAGCATCAGCCTAGGAAAAGGAGAAGTGACAGTCAGGAGGTCATGACCCCCATTCCCAAAATACTCTGCATCTTTAGGTGACAATTGTCAGAGATTACAAGCAGGGGGAAAATAATGGGCTGACTTCCACTGAGCAGCCCATGTGCTGCTAGAACTCAGAGACAGGCAAGGGAAGAGTGGCAAAGGCGGGTCATTACCTATCTAGGAAGTCCATAGAGCAGCTGGAGGTGAGCTGGTTTTGTTTTGTTTTGCTTTGTTTTGTTTTTTGCCTATCTGAGGATTGAACTCAGGCCCTTGTGCTTGCCAGGCAAGTGTTTATTCTACTGAGGTGAGCTGGGTTTTGAAGAAGGGATTGGAACCGCAGTTACCTGTCAGAAATAGACACCAGTGCCATCTTTTCCCAGTCCAAGATTGACATGAAGATCTATTTTTTGCAAATCAACAGCATTCTAAGCATGATAGATTGTTTGACAAGAATCAGAGCTTTGCAGCTGGTCATGGCCTGATCCAACACGATCCTTCCACTGATGCACAGAAAGTGAAAAAAAAGTAGTTTTGGATCAAGGCTGTCAGGCACCAATTAAAACAGTCAGTTTTATTTTCTTCTATGGTGATATAATATACATAAAGCTTAGCCACCCAAGCACACAACTTTGTGGCGTTAAGGCCATCTGGACTGTTGGGCCTCAGCTCTGCCGCCCATACCCCGCGGCGTCCCAACTGAAGCCCCGCACCCATTCAATAGTGCCTCCTTCTTCCTGCACCCCCCCATTTCTGATCATCACTTCTCTACTCTTCTTTTTTTTTAACTCTAATGCTTCTAGATTAATCATATAAGTGGAATTGTTCCCCTTTTTAGTTTCTATGGCTTTTACCTATGAATCAGAGTCCCAGGGGAAAAAGGTATGCACCAGTGCCTTACTTCATGAACTTAATTTGTTCTGTGAATTTGAAAAAGGCAACCAGGGTTGCCTTTGTGAGAGAAAGATGGACATGGTTATGTTGTCGCCTGATGCAGAATTTCCAAACAGAAGGTGCCACTGCACTTAAGTTGGATAATTAGGGAACTCAGTTTTCAAGAGGGAGCTCCTTACCTGCCAGTGGGATAGCATCCTGATAAGTGTGTTGTAAGTTGAAAATGCCACCCAGTTAAAAGTGTACTTGGTACTCATAGCCTGGTGGGCACTATCTCTTAGCAACACAGCCCACTGAAGCAGCTGCGCCTAACCTGTGGCCAAATTATAATAGATATATTTTAACCTAGAAAGTGTCGCTACTTATGTGCATTAGTTACACTATACATTTTACATGGGCCTGTGACAATTCCTCTTCATTCAAAAAAGGGAGAGATGAGGGCAAAAGCAGCGGACATGGCTGTGTTGGTCCCCTGATGAGCTGTGCAGAGACCTTGGCTTACTATGCTGCCAACATGACTAGAGTGTGGTAACCCGGGCCGGGGAGATGGCTTGGCAGCCAAAGTCCCTGCCTGGCAAGCGCAAGGACCCAGGTTCAATCACCAGCACCACATGCCATGTAGCCACAGAACTCCAGGCATGTCTTGTCAGCCACTAAAACCGGGTGTGGTGGCACACTCATGTAATATCTCTCTCTCTCTCTCTCTCTCTCTCTCTCTCTCTCTCTCTCTCTCTCTCACCTATGAATCAGAGTCCCAGGGAAAAAGGTATGCACCAGTGCCTTACTTCGTGAACTTAATTTGTTCTGTGAATTTGGGTGCGGGGCTTCAGTTGGGATGCAGTGGGGTATGGGCGGCAGAGAGAGAGAGAGAGAGAGACAGAGAGACAGACAGGCAGACAGACAGACCAACATTACCAGCTCAGGAAAAATCAAACTAAAAGTCAGTGTAGTGTCTGCTCCGTGTGTTGCACCTTCATGCAGCCATAAAGTAATAAAATCCTAAACTGAATCATGGAAAGGGGGCCTTGCAAAGATTTGCGCAGGTTTAAGGGAACAGCCAGGGAGGACATACACTACACAATTGGCAAGCAGGACACTCTTCCCAAGCCCGTGGAGGACAGTTAGGAGAACAAAACATGTGGTGGTGTGGAAACACTCCCGGCTGGTGCTGCAGCCTCCCCTGCCCCTTGGCGCAGAGCTGCAGCAGCCCCGGAGATCCCGCACGAAAGCCAGGGCACAGCCCCCTGACCTCCGCACCCCTCCAACCCTGATATTTCCTGCCCACTTCCCGTAGAGCAAGCCCAATTGAATGATGAGGTCGGAGGCTACTCACACAGTGCAAGAAAGACTGGCCTACATGGGCAAAGATGGGTGGAGAGGAGATCAGAATAGATCTGAGAGCCACATTACAGGGGCCACCCTGGCTGTGAATTGAACTTGCAATTAGCACAGTGGACCAGGAGAGAAGGCAGTAAATGAAGAGGTAGATAATATGGCCAGAAGAAAGAGGTAAAGGGTATATGTAAATCTATCAGATTATGGGGAAAGCTTCTCCCTGTCTGCCAAGTGAAAGCCAGAGGTGAGTGTGCAGCCTGCACAGCACGACCATGTGCTTTGGATGCCCGGAGTGTGCAGGTCCCATCTTTCAGTGTCACCTGAGAGGATTCTGAGCTACAGCATGGGTAGGTCTCTCTCCCTGCACTTTTCAGAAGTCTCACTTGTTGATGATGTTTAAGCCGGGGCATGTCCCTCCACACCTGTCAGCCCTCGGTTCACATAACCATACTCATCGGCCATGTTTATCCCATCACCTCCAAAGCCTACAGAGTTTCCTAACTTTGGATAGCTTCATTCTCCACATGTGTGAGAGTATTTGTCAACTCCAAAGCTCCATAGGAATATAAAAGAAAGTTAAAGTTAGCATTCAATAGACAAAGAAATGGAGAGACTCTGGCAATTAATGATGGAAACTTAATGATACAGTCAGTTAGATTCAGAAGGATAACAAGCAAGGTAGAAAAGACTGTTTTGCAGAACCTGAACAAATACATCAGGGTTTCCTTGCATGGAGCACTGGACTAAGTGTATACGGACTCTCAGAGTGTGAGGTGACACCTCTGCAGGAAGCACTGATGCCACAAGGAGAGGGAGAGGTGCAGTGGCAGTGAAAACTGTGCATTCCTGTCAATGGCCAGGGGGATGGAGGAGCCCCCAGACTGCAAGTGCTCCTGCTCACAGACGGCTTCCTGGAGGAAGAGGCAGTTGGGGCAGATCTGGAGGAATGAGAAAGGCATTCTTGGCAATAAACATGGAGCCACTATCCCTCTATTCACATAATGAGTATGGCTCTGTGCCCACCGGCTGTGCGTGAGCTCAGAGCTTCCATTCAACCAGTTTGCTGCACTTTTCTGTCCATCCCTGTTCCTCCTAATCAAGGATCTGCATGGAGAGGAGAAGCCTTGGGTCTGTCCAGATGTGGCTCCTTCAGACAGGCTGAACTGTGCTAGGGGGTCTGGTTCTTGTCCCAGCCCTGAGCTACACCCCTGGCAATATCAAGACGACTAGCCTTCTCTGGGCCTCAGTGTTCACCTGGGTGAAACACAGTGAGTGGCTGGACTGGTCATCTCTAGTTTCGCTTCTTACCATGAGCTTACAATTTGTGCTTCTGCAGAACAATTGGCCCATGCATAGTTTGCTAGTGTCCCACTCATATTTTCTTCCCCTCATGAGTGCTCAAGCTTTGTGTTCCTGCATCCAGCAGCCTTCAGCCTCTAAGCCTGCTGCACCCTGCCTCCAGCCTTTCCACCCTCTGCAGCCCTGGCTGGGACTTGTACCCTTGCCTCCGGGGCCTGCTTCCATCTCGCTGTGTGCACCGATGTGTCTGACACCCCAGCAGTCCAGGTCCTTGTCTCTTCGCCACTTCTCCCTCCCATTGGGATGGCGAGGTCCCTGCTCCAATCACCCTAGCAGCCCCAGCAGAGAGCGTAGGACCTGAGGTGGGCCTGTTTAATGAGAAAACACATGGGCGGGACTTTGGGGATTCTGGGAGCAGACACCCCTTCAAGTTGCCTGCAGCCAGGACCTGTGGTCTGCAGCATGACTGGAAGTGTCGGGGCCCAATGGTCTTCTTCCGACACCTCCTTCCTCCTCACTGTGACTGTCCCTCATGTCCCCACACTGCTGCTTCTGTAGTTCACTGTCTTGTTCCCACACAGCATTTGTCCGCAGGTGGCCTGTTAGTGCCCTGGGCTCTTTCCCTTCATCTGGCTTTTTGTGGGCCTGGCCACCCAGTAGCTTCCTTCTCTGAGGACAGCCCAGGTCCCACCCTTAAGGAAGCTAGCTCCATTGGCCCTGCTGCCCTCTGCATCGGACTGCAGCATGGGTGCTCGGTGCAAAGCCTGTGAGCCACTGATCTGCTCCACTGGCACAACCCAGACAGCAGAGCAGCTCGGGAAAGAGCCCACCCCAGCTGGGAGCATGGGCGTGCTGCCTGGCCACACTGACTCCCCTGCTTAGAACAGCTTGCAAACTCTGGCTGTAAGAAGCAGCATAATGTAAGGGACCAAGTACCAAAGTGGTGCGCCAAGATGTGCCAGAGATGCCACTGGACACTCAGGTATCAGCCATGGAAAGCAGCTTCCATGGCGGACACTCACCCGGTAGCACCGCCCCACGTGGAGGCCCACCCTGCCCGGGTGCCAGCAGGGAGTCTGTCTGTGTTGAAGGGAATCCTGTGAAAAGTTTTCATCACTGGCTTCCCGAAATCACTTCTAGTCATGAATGTGGCACCTTCACCAACTGAATGAGGCTCTGGCCCAGGGTGGTGAGGCGCAGAGGCCGCAGTGGACAGGGGCAGTGCCACGCCCCTCTGTTCCCACATATGGCTCCTAGAAACACTGATTTAGAGAGGCCCTGGGTAATAAATCGCTCCTCTCCTCACTTGCAGCAGTCCAAGCTGCCCAGGCTTGATTGGTGCCGGGGCACAGCAGTGGACTTGGAGCCGGCGAAGGGCAGCTGGGCCACTCGGCATCATCAGGCCTCGGGTTTGCGTTTGCGCTACCGCTGATCCGTCGTTCTCTCCCAGTGTCCACATCATTCAGCCTGAGGAACAGCACAGTGTCTGGGGCAGCCCGCTGCACCGCAGGCCCAGGTGCGGACCCCAGGCTCAACTGGCTGCTCTGCTCTGTGCTGTACTGTGCTAAGGGAGTACAGTGACCAAGAGAGAACGTGGGCAGCAGGGAGAGGGACAGGATCCAGCCATGAGCCACCATGCGGCATGCAGTTGTCAGGGATAGGGCGCCCCCAAGGTGAGGGACTTTACCTCTGGGCTGGGTAGCACCTGCAGGTTGCTCTGGGAAGGGTGGCCTAGGCAGAGGCCTGCAAGGCAAACAGAGGCTGGGCCTGGCAGGGAACAAAGTATGCAAGGCCCAGGTGTGCGCTCCTCCCACTCACGTGCAGCCCGAGCAGTGCTGCCCATCGGCTGGGGTGTCATTGGGCAAAGAACACAGGATGGAGAGCACAGGGGCAGCGCCAGGACCCACCCTGGATGCGCTAGTCAGGCTGCCTTGCCGACATGGCATGGCATGGCTTATAAGCTGCGGATGTGTTTCTTCCAGTTGTAGAGGCCAGAAGTCCACAACCAAGCACCAGCAGAGTGTCTGCGAGGTCCTTCCCAGGTTCATGGACTGCACTAGCTCACCACATCCTCACTTGGTAGAGCAAACCGAGAAGCACTCGGGAGCTCTTCCACAGGGCAGTGACCATCTGTCTGAGGGCTGCAAATTCAGGACCTATAGTAGCTTCCCAAATCTCCCACCACCCAGCATCAGCACCCAGCACCACTACCTCATAGGCTAAGATTTCACCACATGGGTTTTGGAGGAATCTGTGAATGGTCACATCAGTAGGTTCTATGGAAAAGAAATTGCACAGTCTGAGCCCTAGTGTCTTCAGCTTCTCCACTGTGTGGCCGGTGAGGGGTTAAGCAGTCCCATGTGCGCTACAGGGCGTTGTACAGGATCACTTACTCCTTTATCAGTACTCATTGGGTGTCACGTGTGCATGTGACATGCAGGGAAGCCAGAGATACAGGCACAAACAAGAAACTATTGCTACTTTCTGCGTAGGGGACTGGGATCCCACAGGAAGAGCTCATTAGTAGGTCAGTAAGTTAAAGACAGAATAAGCCACACGAGGCCTAAGAGGCGAGAGAAGGCATAGTTTCTGTAAGGGCATGCTAGACATTTTGGGGACGCTGTGCAATTAGGCGTGTGAGAAGCTTCCATTAATTAGCATCACCATCAGTCTTGATGACAATTAAAGAAGCCTTTTCCATTCTTTCATTTGACCATTCATGCAGGCGCTGCTCCACCGAAGTTTACTGAGCATCTATCGTGTGTTGGGTACAGTGCTCTCTCCTCTAGGAATATGATACAAGCAGACAGAAATGGGCTCTGCCAGAAGGACTGAGAGTCCACAGAAAGGTGAAAAACAATAAACAAGCAGGAAACCACATAATCATGTGGTGGCAGTTAGTATATTGCATATGCAAATGCTATGTGTTATACTTGATGTGACATGGAAATGCAGTTTATTTTTGAGACCATTATACAGAGAGACCCAACCTAATTACAGTGGTTAAGAAAGCTTTCCTGGAGGCTTTCTGCCTTTAGGCGAAGCTCAGAGTAATGAGTAGGTATGACTCAGGTGAGGAAGGTGAAGCAGAAGCAGAGAGAGGTGCAATGGAAATTCTGAAAGCAGAGACAAGCTTTCACTGCTATGAAAGACACCCAGGTGATGACTGAGTAATCAAGAGCCTGAACAGTCAGTGTGACTGGTGCAGTCTAGGTTGCAAAGTGGACCAGGGCAGTGAAAGAAGGGGAAGCAGAATAAGGAACTAAGGGGTTATTGACAGTCAGGGCCCCCATGGCCAGCTTGTCAGTAAGCAGACCTAAGGCCCCCAACTCAAATCCTATCCACTCTTCAGTGTCACATCATAGCCTCTGAGAAAGGGTGTACCACACACTCTCCCCCTCAGAGCCTTACTATGCACATTAGGGTATCTGTGACCCTGGAAGCTCTAAAGTAGAGAGGAGAGGCACATTTTCCCCATCATTTCCCAAATGCATCAGACTACAGAAGTACATAAGACAACGGTGTTTTGAAGAACAAAGTTAAGGAACTGCGTGTCTAAGGGTCTGAGTTATTGAGTTGCACTGAATTCTAGGTATCTGTGGTCAAACGGTTCCATGGCTCTGTATTCCCAAGGGCTCACCCACAATGCAGAGCTGTCAGCAGCTGCCTCAGAGGTCTCCTACAAGGATAAAACATATAGCAGTATAAAGCCTCTATTTCAATGCCGTTGTTCAGTAAACGTCGATCAATGTCCTCTCTTTTGTTTCAAACAAAACAAAACAGACCAATGACGCTTTAGGGACTATTCCCACCATAAGCCATGGTGAGATAAGAAAATTCCCGGACCTACCACCAGCCTCCATGCCCAAGGACTGGGTGGGCTCTGAGTGCAGAGGGTACTAAGTGACCTCCCTAGAATCCCATCATGGCAAACTTTCCAAGCTCAGTGATTGCGGAGAGTGTCTCACAGTCCTCAGAGTGAAAGTCACAGGTAAAGAACTTGGAGTCAAGTTAGCCTCAGGCTTCTCAGCGGTAAAATCAAAAGTGGATGAAGAAGGAGAATTCTTTTCAATGTTCTGAAAAAAAAAAATTATTGTCAAAAAGCAAGGCAACTGCTACTTTTTTTTTGTTTTTCAAAGAGCAAACTATAGCACCAAAAGGAGGCAGCTTGGCTGTGTGTGATTCCTGCGGTCTTCACAGAGATATTCATGGCTCAGAAGTCAAAGTGCAGCACAGCCGTGTGGGCAGCTGGGAGGAGCAGTCTTCATCAAATGCTCAAGGAAGTCAGGATCCAAAGCTGACAAGTCCCAGAAGAATACCTGCAAATTAATAGTCATAGCCAGAAGAGACAGAGACTGGTATTTTACACTATTTGACATTTAAAAAAAAGTATCCACTGCTTTGATTTAAAACAACCAGGCTTAAAAAGCATAAAC
Organism: Ctenomys sociabilis; assembly: GCA_004027165.1. NCBI lineage: Eukaryota > Metazoa > Chordata > Mammalia > Rodentia > Ctenomyidae > Ctenomys > Ctenomys sociabilis. The sequence goes on along the minus strand of PVKA01020136.1, from coordinate 16,443 downwards.
TATGGCTGCATGATAATGAACACTGCACAAAACTGACGTGCGTGAGCCCTTAACGACTGACCAAGCCTACCTTTACATCCAAAGCCCGAAGTGTCCACATGAGGACATCAGACCAGCCTTCCAAAGCCATCCACGGTAGCACGCCCTCATTTGGATCACTGCTTTCCTCTTCTACAAAATAATGGCAAAACAGAACCCATTTCATAGGGACAGGGGTTCTGTTCCATGCTGACCAATAATAAATCATAGCTATTGTGAAAGAAAAAGGAAAGAGAGGGGAAGGCACCAAATTTTGTCCAGCTTCCACTGAGAGAGCCGCCGTCTGCACAGCCACCCATGCAGCGTCTTCTGGGCAGGCTGTCCTCGGAGCACCCGTCTACTTCCAGGGACTTTGTCAAGGTTGGCAGGCTCCATTTAATGTACATTAGCTTGTTTCATCTGCTCTGAAAAAGCTGTTGGTGCAGGAGAAAGGGGTCAGCTTCGTTGCAAGGTTAAAAGACTTGCTCGAGAAAAACACTCCCACGGTCTACTGCCTCCCTAATCATTCCATTTGGTTTTATAGTGTCGGCATTCTCACTTGGAAAATATCCACCGCCACGTTTGCCTCATTTTGGGCCTGGTCCTGCTGAGCAAAGGTCCCCTCTGGGTGCATGTAGGCTCTGCGGAGCCCATGCAGAGCTCCCCTCAGTGGGGCCACCCTGTCAGGCTGCCTCCCCTGGACATAGAGTGACTAACAAGAACCAGGTGCTCCCTGGGACCTCTGTGGCATTCATCGTATAAAGCAGGTTGCTGCACAAAGTAGCAGAATTTAGTAGAGCAGCACAACACAGGGAGTAAGAACACACAGCCAGGAGGCTGCAGAGGAACAAGCCCAAGGCCTGGGCTCAGCCAGGAAGACCACAGAGCCTGGGGCTGCATGACAAGGAGAAAGCTCGGGGCAATGCCGCTCTTCCCTTCCTGCTTCTCTATGTACTTGAACCAGATCCTAGGTCCCACTGACGCTAGGGTTTGCCACCTATGAAAACAAGGGACCAGAAAATTGGTCCTTTCCTTGATGACCTTGTGGTTTGCCCACCACAGTAAGACTGAAATGTTTGAAAGCTCAGAGTATAGAGGGAGCACCTTGCCATACAATGACAGGTCAGAGCACCCTCTTCCTGGGCCTTGTACTGGCTCAGGCCTGCCCTGCTCCATGCCAAGGAGAGTCGCAGCAGCAGGCATAGGCTCACCTAGAATGTCCTTTCCTGTCCTCACATCTCCCAGGCTCTTCTATCCCCTGGCTTCATGCACTGACTCTACTGCCGCCCCTTTCCTTAGTTGTTAAGTCAACTTCAACTCCCTCTTCTCGCCCTCCAACCCTCACCTCGGTACAGCCCTCCATGTGGTCAGCACCCAGTGCTGCTAGTTAAAAGCATTTCCCTTTGCAAATCACAGCTCCGGCCACAGCTCTGGCACGTGGCCATGGATGCCAGGGATACGTCAAAGGCTCATTCATTCCTAGGCTAGCCTTCAGAGTTTCAGGCTCAGCCTTGGTGGCTCTGACAACCCTGCAGTCCACAATTCTGTTAAAGGACCATTTTCTCACTTCAGTCACTTTTACTGCATTCAGTGACAACTATATGACCAGTTCTTAATAAATGATTGGTGAGAATGGGGAAGAAAAATGTGGGATGATTTCAGGAGGAAGGATGTGATGAGTAATAAAGGAAGACAGAGGATAAGGAGAATAGAAAGAGAAGGAAGCAAACAGAAGACCGAAGGGCGGAGGACGGAGGGGGAGCAGGTGAGTACTGTGCCCTACCTGGCAGGCTCTCACCTTGGGTTCTGGAGTTCTGGGGACGCTGGGACACCACGCAGTGGTCCCTGGCTCCAACATAGACCTGGCATCCCATCCTGTTCTGGCACTCCTGCTAGCAAGTCTTTGTCCCCTCCAAATCCCCATCCATGAAACAGAAATACACACTACTGTCCACCATACAGGATCGTTTTAAAGGTGGAAATCAAGGAGACACCACCAGAAGCAGTGACCAGGAGACACCACCACTGTGAGCTGGCTGAGCTGCAGAGGCAGGCTGCTGTGGGGAGGCCGGGCTACTGTGGGGAGGCCGGGCTGCTGTGGGGAGGCCGGGCTGCTGTACAGAAGCCAGACTGCCGTAGGGATCCCCAACACTGCGGCTTGCCCAGCCCCATCATGCCCAGGAGCAGGGTGTCCCCCTCTGTGCAGCTCATAGTTTGCAGACAGGCGCTGAGCTCCCATCAATACCCCCCACCCACCACACCCCCACCCTGCCTAACTTTCTTCCATTAATTTTGTTGCTTTCACTCAGGAGAGCAACATGTTTTTTTAAAAAAGTGATGTAGGCTTCCAAATTAGCACTTGGAAGCAGCTGGAAACTCAGAAACCAGGCCGTCAGGAGTGCCACAGTCACAGAGGAGTGTGCTGGCAGCATCTGTGCTCCACCACGGTCCACACACCTGTTGCCAGACAGTAGGCAAGGGCACCCCAGGAGCCAGGCGCCCACAGGGTGGACACAGCATTAGAAACTCCAGGTCCACTTGGCTCATGCGGCCTCCAAGGAACCCTTCAGATTCCAGCTCCTGTGTGCAATTAAGTACATTAAATCAGCTGCTGTAATTGAGTTTAGTTCAATTTCTCACTTCAGACTTGGAAAATTATGTGTAAGGAAAGATTCACATGCCTTTTTAATCAGCCAGAGTTGACAGGAGGAGGAAAGAAGAGAAAGAAGAAAACTTCTGATCACTCAACCATTAAACAAACCTTGGCGACAGCGCCAGTCTAATTACTAGGTTACTACAGACTCTGGATATTTCAAAAACAACCCCCAAAGTCTGAGGGCCTCCACACTCCAGGCCTCCCTCCTTACCCCAAGCTGCTTGGAGGCCCATCTGAGAAGGCCCAGACCCCATGTGGGCCATGTGCCCACCACCCGCCGGCTCTGCTACCCATATGTGATGCCCTCCTCAACATGCCACGCATCTCATGACTGTCTTCTCTAAGTCCTAGGGTCCTTTTTACAACAGGCTTTCACAATATGGAAAAGTGTTCAGTGTGTCATTATTCTCAGTAGCCAAATGTGGCAACAACCCATGTGGCCATTGACAGACGAATGAATATAGTAACTATAGAAGACACACACACACACACACACACACACACACACATACATAGGAATATTACTCAGTGTTATGGTTTTGTGTAGCTGTCCCCCCAAAGCCTCATGTAGTCATGGGATGTGGTTCTAGAGTTTGTGATTAATTTATGATTCAAGGCTGGGATTATGGATCTGAGTACTCCTGGGATTACGGATATGAGTGTCACACCCACCCTGGGGCAGATAGCCTGAAGGCAATATGAGCAAGTTGAGGGGCTTGCTTCTACCAGTTGTTGCTACTACTCTACACTTTTGCTCTTGCTGTTTTGTTGTTTTCTGCTGCCATGAACAGCTGCTCTCTGCCATGTGCCACTCTGCCTTGAAACCAGATGAGTGTGGACTGAAACCTCCACTAACTGTAAGCTAAACAAACCTTTCCTTCTTAATTCTGGGTGTGGGGTATTTTGTCCCAGCAACAAGAGAAAAACAATGGAGACATTCAGCTTATGGCACATGCCACATGGATGAACTTAGAATGAAAGAAACAAGATTTTAAAAATCAATTACGTGGTTGCATTTATACAAAATACCTCAGGTAAAGTCAGAGATAGGAACTAGCTTAGAAGTTGGCATGGGTTGGGCAAAGGGACAGATGGCAAGCTGGTACATAATTTGAGAAATTTAGGGACAGCTCTTGTGCTGCCAAGGCATGGGGACAGCTGCTCCACTCCCCACATCTGGGGTGTGGTAGCTAGAGGAGTCTCCTGCTCAGTGCCATCTTTTTCCAATTCCCCCCAACATTAGGAGAATTGTTACAAGGATGGACAACATTGTAAGTGTCACTGATGCCGCTGAACTGCACACCTAAAGAGTGTTAAGATGGAGCACCTTGTTTTATAAAGGTGCCATTAAGCCATTGCACTAAGATCGAGTTGCCAGCAATGTCAGGAAAACAAACCCCACTGGCATGTAGATGTGAGGCTTTCACTGACTCGGGAGGTGGGGCCAGGCCTACCTGCTGCCCTTCTCACGTTTGATCCTGGACCTGCACTGCCTGGGTTCATTCAGCAAGGCCCCTTTGGCTGTGGCTTCCTCTGGGGCTCAGGGAGCAGGCACAGTGTGAAGTCCTTGGTTCTCTGCTTCCTCCCATGGGGTCATTGCTGGCCAGCTGAGTCCTCTGCCTGAAATCACCATGCTTCTCCCAGGTCAGCTTTCACTCTGCCCCTCTCTGTGCAGGGCCTGATAATTACCCTGGCCTGCATCCTGGTGGACCTAGAGGTGGAGAGGTTCGCAGTCTTCATCCCTGGTCCCCACAGTACTGTCTCATAGTGAAACCAGGGATCCTACTGCCTTGCTCATAGGGAAGAGTTCTCTGGTGAATCCTCCCCATGGTGTTGACTAAGATATTAAATATTCAGATACATAAAGATTGGATTTGTCTTGTGAAATTTGTACTTGTACATGACACATCTTTTGTTTCTGTACTCCCTGCCTTTACCTTTAACACCTCTTCCCCTCCTCACTTACAAAGCTTTGTTTCCATCTTATCTCTTCTTTTGTGGTTCTATTTTCTTCCTTCTTCCTTCCTTTCACCCTCATGGCTCCCTAGTTTCCCTTTCTTTTGAACAATTTCTTCCTATTTCACAATACCTATTACATACTTTGGTCCTTATTTACCTTATTGGCTTCTCACACTGAAAAAAGGACCTGATATTTACACATGTGTGTCTGATTTGTTTCACTTTAGACTACCATCTTAAGGTGCTCCCATTTTCCCAGGAGGGTTCCAAGTTTGTTCTTTGTGGCTGAGTAGTACTCCACTGTACTAAGAAACACATCTGTTTTATCAGTTTCTCAATGATGGCTATTTGGGTTATTTCCAAGATTTAGCTAATACAAACTGTGATGCTATAAACATGAATGCATGTATGTCAATATGGTATGATGTCTGTAATTCTGGGAAGATAGCCAGCAGGAGAATTTCTGGGGCAAATGGGACCTCTAATCCTAGTTTTTGAGGAATCACCACATGAAAATTATCCCATGCATATTACCTGACCATAGTGCAATGAAATTGGAAATTAAAGGCAAAAGAAACTACAGAAAAATATATTCACACCTGGAAATTAAATACACCTCCTGAATAAACAATGAGTCACAGATGAAATTAAAGAAGAAATTAAACAGTGTCTACAATTCAATGATAATGTCAATTTAACATACCATAACTTAAGGGACACAATGAAAGCAATTCCAAGAAAAAAATTTATAATGGTGAATTCTCACATCAGAACAATGGAACAAGTTGAAATAAACAACCTAATGTTGAACTGAAAACTTCTAGAAGAAGCAGAACAAATTAAATCCAAAGCTCACATGAGGGAGGAAAGTATAAAGGGAAGAGTAGAAATTAATGCAATCAAGACTAAGAAAATAATACAAAGAATCAGTGAATTGGAAAGTTGGCTCTTTGAAAGACTAAATAAAACTGATTAAACACTTAGCCAACCTTATAAAAAAAGAGGAAAGCAAAGATTCAGATGCATGCAAGTAGGAATGAAAGGGGGGAAATCACATGGATCCTGTGGAAATCCAATCATCAGTACCTACCTTGAGAACCGGTACTATAATAAGATGGAAAACCCAGAAGAAATGGACAGTTTCCTAGATACATGGAAGTGCCAAAACTAGGGCCAGTCGACTTGCTCAGTGGATTAGAGTACCTGCTTAGGCAGATGTAGCATCAGGGTTCAATCCCTGGTGTGCCATGCCAGCGCCATCCCCAGGCCTTGCTGAGACCAAGATTGAGAAGTGGACGTGGTCACACATGCCTGTAATCCCAGCACCTAAACACAGGAGGATCATTAGGAGTCCAGTCTACATAGTGAGACCCTGTAGATCCTGTACTAAATAAATCTTTTAAAAAACCCAAAACTGAGTGAAAAAAGCAAACATTATAAGTAACCCAATGTTAGTTAATGAAATAGAAAATACAACTGAAAAATTTGCCAACAATGAAAAGCACAGTCCTGGTGAATTCATCATTGAATTCTACAAGAAATGTAAAAGAAGATCAAATGCCACTACTGCTGAATTGTTTAATGAAACTGAAAGGAGACCAATACTCTCAAAGCCCTTCCTTGCCTATATCATGTGGTTCCCATATTCCTGTTGGACACTAAAGATCAGGCATCTTCTAATGACTACCACCAGAGCCCGGACTCTGCTCTTCTAGTTCCATCTTTTCCTGGACTGCTTTGAGCCTGAAGTTTCAGGGTGGCAGTGCCAGCAGTAGTCTCTTTAATTCTCTTAGTCTCAGAATCTACAGGGAAACCTGAGCTTCTTATGGCCCAAGCCACCACCCAACTCCCACTTCCCATGTCTGGTTCTGAGTGTGTCCTGGATCACTCTCCAAGCCGATCTCCCAGAAGGAGAGTAGGCACTACTGGCATGAGCCAACGTCTTGCACTCACCCATCAATGCTGGGGGAGCAGCTACTCAAGACATTAGAACTCAGAAGGAGAGGATGGAAGCAGTGCGGCATAAACCTTGGCTAAAAGATAGCCATTTTCTTGCCAAACTGTGAACAATCTGCCTACTTTGGCCTAATTTTTACAGGAAACTTTCAGACAGGAAGTTGGGACCACAATCAGGATGGAAGTTTCTGTAATGTTACAGCAGACATGATTGTAATAATGAAGAACCCAGAAAGGAGATGAGCAGCCCAGGCAACTTAGAGGAGAAAGTAGAATGAAAGAAGCACATTCCCCCCAGCCATCCAGGCATGCACAGCTCTGGCATCTTCAAACGCCAAACATGGCTGGCATGACCCAGACATCTGCCACACGAGAGCTGCACAGAAGAGGCTGTGTCAAAGGAATGAATGCAGAGAATGTGACCAGATACAATGTGACCTCCAAAGGCTGGGCCACAGTTGGCTCTCAGGGAAGACACTGAAGTAACCACCAACAAGTGTGCCCCAAAAGCCCAGAAGAACCAACACGGCATGAATCTGTCCCCAGAAGAGCAATGCACCCAGAAGCCTAAGTGTTGTGCAATCTCCAGAGCAGTTTCAGCATCTACTGCATGGGCACCAATCAGGAACAACTAGATTTCTTTCAAAAATACTTCCTGAATCCCTGCTCAGGGCTGGGCGTTAAGTGTGCAGTGACCAGGGAGACAAAGAGTCCTGCAGTGGGGAAGCCTGCTGCATGGAGCAGGCATCGAAGTCAGCAGCAGCTCCAGGGCAGAGCACTTGGAGCAGGGAGGCAGCCAGCTCAGGTGTGGAGCAGGCATCGAAGTCAGCAGCAGCTCCAGGGCAGAGCACTTGGAGCAGGGAGGCAGCCAGCTCAGGCGGTAGGACCTGGACCTGCCCCATTGCCAGTGGTCATGGAGGGTTCCCCTGATGCAGTGTCTGAAGTTGTATGTAGAGCAGAAAGAGCTGGAATTCTGAGACCTGGACTCGGTCCTCACCACAGGACTTTGAACCATTGTCAAACTAGAGAATAGCTGTGCGTCCTGCTGATAGAATGTAGCACCATCCAGGAGCCCTTTTATGAGCAATACCAAGAGTGTGCAGTAGCTGCTCCTCAAGGAAAATGGAGTGTCCCCCTCAAGCCCATTATGTGGCCCCCACCAAAGCATGATTCATTCTTTCATTCATCAGTTCCATGAATCTTTAGAAGACTCTGGCTCATGTGGCAGGAATGAGGCTGCAGGCTCTCATGCACCAAGGCCTCACTGCCTATTTGCTCCTCTGCACTGGCCTTCCCTGGCCTCCACCCCTGTGCTGTCAGAGGTTCAAGGATGAAAACCGGGGCATTTGAATCCCCACTGCCTCCATGGAGCTGCAGAACGTCATGCAGAATCACGCAGTGAAGGCAGAAATGGAAGGGTGAATGACAGAGCCAGCTGATCGCTGAGACCGCTTTCAGCCTTAAATTACTACCAAATTCTTTAATGCTATGGCACAAATGGTCCGTGCAAAGGGCCAGAGAGCATGAAGAGGTGCCTGATGCAACCCAGGGATGCCTTGGAGAGAAGGTGCTTCAGAGTGTCACCCACTGCCAAGAACCACCTTTATCCAACTTTCCAATACAAGGGCTTTTTTTTTTTTTTTGCGGGGGGGGGGGCGGCTGGTTATTGACAGAGGCAAGAGCTGCCATCCTTAAGCAAACTTCCAGGCTCTGGAGTCTGATGAATTTCTGCCTGGAGCCATCATGGTTTCAAGGGACAAAACAGCTCTCTCTAACTTAATTCTGTTTTTTAATGACAAAGAATTACATGTTCATTATGAAAAATTACAAAAGTCAAGCAAATACCATACCATCCGAGCATGTGACCTCTGTTACCATGCTAGTATGCTTCTTCTCAGGACATTTCTTGAGCATCTTTTATCCTCATGTAATGTTACTGGCAATTCTTGCTGACAATTTGCTCCACTTGATTTTGCTAAACATTACATCATAAGCATCTAGCCAGGCCATAAAAATGCCTTCATAAACATCATCCCAAGTTTGTACAGAAGTTCTATTTTCTACAGATGAGTCACAATTCACGTAACCAAATCTTAGATCAGATATTTAGTTATTTCCAATATTCATTATTATAATAAGCAGCCTGTGGCAAGCATGCTTGTGTGTAAAGCTGGTCAGGTTCTTAGGACAGAACTGTGGAAGTAGAATTAATAGGTAAAAAGGCACAAGCCATGTTCTGGCATTTGCTAGGCAGAATTAGCTTATTTTTGAAGTGCCTCTGCCCAGAACAAAGTCATTCCATGAGCAGAGGGACACACCCGTCTGCACTTGGTCATGTTGCGTTTTCTTTCTCTCCTCTTCGCTTTGCCCATTTTCTCTGCCACCCCTTTTTTTTCTTTCTTTTCATCTTCTGTATCATAAAAACCTGGAGAAAAAATACAGAGGAGGTGGCACTGATTGCATTTGGATCCTTCCCCAGCAGGGAGAGTAAAGCCACCGCAGGCCTTGGCATTTTAATTAACCTCCTGGCAACGGGAATCTGATCCTGACAGATAGTTGTGGCTCCATGCGCAGTGCCAGGCCCCCACAGAAAGAGACAGCCAGACTGCAGGTGCTGTGCAACAGCCATACGTGACCATGAGGGTAGCAAGGAGATGGTCTGGGACAGTGACAGATGTCCTGGACTGGGGGCCACATGACTCCCAGCGGTCAACAGGAGGGATGGAGGCACATGCAGGAAAGTGCTCCTCTGGCCTCCTCTGGCTAAGAGTCACTATGACACGAGACGGAGATTACGCTCGAGCCTACTCAAGGTCAGGAGGGCCAGCTTCTCCCCAGCTCCGAAGAGCATCTTTCATCCCAGGGGCTTGAATCTGCAGGTCACAACCAACAGAGGCCAAGCTTGGGGGAAGGCAGCAGGCTGTGAGGCAAAGCTGTGCCTTGGCCACACCGAAGACAGGCCACATGAGTCCATGCGCATGAGGGCTTAACAATACAGCAAGGTGGAAGCCAGGCTCCTCCATGCCTTCCGGGCTCATCCTGCTATGGCATCCTGCCTGTATTTTGTTCATTTGGAGCCAGTCACTTGGGTTTTAATGCAGCATCACTGTAACAAGAGCTAGACTACAGGACAGAATAGTTCTCTAAGGAGGCCACCTTCCTCCACAGCCGTTCTGAGCCCCACTCTTGAGATCGTCTTCTCCCTTCATTGTCCATGCCCCTGAATCAAATGCATTCTTCTGAGTGAAGAGGGCACTCACCTTAGGCCTGTCTGGGGTTTCTTCTGAAGAACTTTACAGCAAGATGGAAGCTCCTCATATAGAGATGCCACAAATAATGTCTGTAAGTATAATATCATGTATGTACCTTGTATGACACCAAAACATTATGAAAACAGTTTGCAAAGTATAAATTTATTGAATTTGTCCTGTGAACTTGTCTTGAAACTGTCTCGTTGCTATCTGTTCTTCAGTAAAATAAATAAATAAAATTTAAAAAAGAAAAGATGCCACAAAGCATGGAAGGCCTGGCACACAGGGCAATGTTGGGAGAGAGGGCACAGATGTCCATGCCCAGGCTCTGCATGCTGAAGCTGCCCGTGGTCTCCAGCCTCAGCCTCTCCTCCCCGAGGCAGACAGGACCCACTCTTCTGTGTGGTTCTCAGAAGTCCTGTCTGGCCCAGACTGTGATAATGTGTATGAAGGTGCACTGCAAACTCCAAAACAGCCCCAAGCCCAAGCCAGCTATGCCTTAGCTAGGAAGGGCCCGGGGTTGGAGGAGTGTGGCATTCGGGGTTGGCAGCAGCTGTAGGCTACCTGGTCTCACCCCTGTGCCAGGGAGCTGAGATGTTCCTAGCCTCCTTGTCACAGATGATCTCTTACAGAAGTGGATTCCAACTATTTTTTAAAGTGTGTGCACAAAAAAAGAAAGATGTTACAGAACCCTCAAGGATGAAATTGCAAATAGTATCATGGCTTTGATCAGACTGGACCAGCAGGGAGAAAGAGACAAAATCACATGATTTTTTTTAGCTCCTTAGGTTACTACTTAAATCTACTTTAAAAAATAAATACTTGTCTGCTTATTCTTAGTGCAGTAGCTCTCCTAAATACTTATGCTGGGAAAGGTCTCCGCTAACTCTGGATTCTTCTGCCTAGGGTAAAGGTAAGCTCTTGGCTTATCTCGGAGACCTTCTTTTATACTTTTAATTTGAGGGTGCTTTATCCATCATTCATTCATTCATTCATTCATTCACTTAGACATCTAATTATTCAAGAGCAAAAAATAGACTCTAAGAGTAGGCAAGGTTCTTAACCATTATGCAAGGCAGGTGGGATAGAGAAAAGAATTTAGTGCTTGCCCTACCTTATTGTCCAGATAATTCTAACAAGACGGACAGATCCTCATCCCTTCCTTATTGTGCCAGGCCTCAGTTTCCTCCATTGTGAAGCATGACCAGCCAGGGTCACACACTGTGAAAGGCAGGGCACCATTCGTGAGGCCCAGTCACACCCTTAGGGAATGCAATCAGAGTCAGCACATGTGTGTTCTATTAACATTAATACTGTTTTGCAACTAAACCAGAACCTGCATGCAGCTGGGCCTGCATTTTGTTGTCTCCCTATAACCCTGCATATCACCCAGAGAGAAATCCTCTTGTATCCTATCGCATAATCCTTTTCCTCTGCTGATGAGAGACCTCCATCGCATGGAGGTTAAATCAGTTAAATCAGCCAGTGTGGCTCACATAGCAGGTAATGCCACAGCAAGCAGAAACACCCAAACAACACCCAGGATTTGGAGGCAGATTCATTTATGTAGCCAGACATTGATCAGGATCTTTTCCAGAATACCAGCCCCTGATCTCTGGCAGTCTAGGGCTTACATGGGACAAGCAAGCAGGAAGTACAGAGGTAAAAGAGTTTCTCAATTGGGGACTGGTTTATACAATGTGCACCACAGTGACCAGCCATTTTTATGAGACAAAACGAACAGGAACTGTAACCGGAACTGTTGCCTGAGCAACTATCAAACCAAAGCATACGGGCTGCAGGGACATCTTCTGCTATAGTAAGAGCTTCAGCCTACAGTTAAGAACCTAAAGTGTTCTGTTCCTGAAGCTCTGCTTTGGCCTGTAGCAGAAGAGCTAACACGGACAGGACGGAAAGAAGAGCAGGAACAGAAAGGGGGAGAAAGCACCTGGGGAGTGCTGGCTAAGGTCAGGCTCATGTCAAGATCCCCTCCCCATGCGCATCTATGTGAAGAACTTGGGCACATAATTCCACCTCTGTGAGCTCTGGGCTTGCCCCTGGATGTGGCAGGGATGGCACAGTGCCTGCTGCCTGGGGCTGCAGTGGTGGGATGGCTGTGACATGTGTGGTACCTGCATGATACTCATGAGGTACTTTTTATGTTAACCAGGTAGAGAGAGCATTAGTGGCAAGAACTGCAGAAAGTAGATAGTGCTTGCAGGTAAAAGAAAAAAAAGTGAGAGAGAAATAACTAAAAGGTCATTCTGCCATTCATGGCAAGGGCAGCAGGAGACCCACAATCTCTGCCTGAAGCCAAGTTAAATTGCTGTCGAGTCAGAAAGCACATCGCTTGCCCTGCTTCCCCGCAGCCAAGTGCTAGGCTTTCTGAAACATAGATTAGTTCTGTCCCTCTTCAACTAGGACTCATTTTTGGTTACCTGAAATAATACTGGAAAATCAAGAAAAACTCTCATGCATTTTTTTCTACTCCTGTCTGTGAAGATGCACTGTAGCTACTCCTTGCATAGTGCATTCCAGTTTATAGAGCACTCTTACCTCCATTGTTGTGAGAGATAAGAGGAAATCCATCAGCTCTAACTGGCACGATGAATAGTCTGGACTCTGCAGGGCACTAATACAAACTGGTTTCATATTTTCCCTATGCACCACTTCCAACCATGTTGTCAGAGCTCCCTTTCTTGCTCTTTAATGATACCTGAGACAAATACATTATTTTTCTGATTCTTTTTGAGTCTGTGAAGGCCCAGCTTGATCTGAAACTTGCATCTCTTGTCCTACCTAACACTCATCTGACCCTCTCCCTGCCAAGCCATAGCCAGCCTTGGACTCGTGTCTGCTCATACAGGTAGAGAGAAGGAGGGATACCCATGACATGGACATAAGATAGCTCCTGCTCCTTATTGAGTGCTTTTGGGGCTTCGCAGGCTAAGCACAACATCCTGGGATGGCAGGAGCCCAAACCCTAACACGGGTACCTGTGGCCTCTGTAGAGGGCTTGGCAAGGCAGCTTACTTCTGCGGAAGGAACTCATGCCTTGAGCAACCCTTTCTAAACCTATCCTACTGTCCAGCTATGGCGTCCTCTCTCCCAGCAGCCAGGTGTCTTAGAGGAGAGCAGCAGCTTCACTTAGCCTGGCAACTTTCCCCAGTGGATCCTTGCCTCTGGGCAGCTCAGCCCCAGTCACACTACACAGTGCAGCCTCCCCAGCTATTCCTGCTCTGCTATCTTCCCCCAGCTGTCTGCACCCCTGCCTGGGCAGGCCAGAGGCATGCCAGAGATTCCACTGCAGGAGCAGACACCAACTTCAGAAGGCAAAATCATGTCCCTCTCTTGCTGGCATCCACAGACTTTATGGAGGACCTCTGTACCCTCCACAGCGGCAAGACTAATGACCTACAGGATGCTGCCCCCTCTTCCACTGGCTTGCAGAGTGAATGGGGGTGTGGTTAGGGCTTAGCTGCATGGCTCCTGCGCATTTTTAAGCTTAGTTATCCTAGCCATAGATATTCATGACCTTCTGCCCTTGTCCTCTTCCGTCTCATCCAGTGGAGGGACTGCAGAGTGCAGGATTTGGTCCAGCGGCCTTCTTTCTGAACAAAGCAAGGAAAGGCAGGAATAGAAGCAGAGGGAAGCCAAACTGAAACGCATTGATGTTTATGAGAGGATTGAGCACAGCTGGCCTCTGAGGGTCTGTGGATCCAATAAGAAAAAGCTTTTGGAGAACATGGGGCACATAGAAGTCATTAAGAAATAGAGCCAGTAGCAGAGAAAGCAGTGCTTCGATGGGGCCATTGACTGCCAAATGCACTCTGTGCCTCCTGCCATTGGAGAGTATGGAGTAGTTTTAAGTTGCTCCCCAGTCACTTTGAACCCCATCTGGAAACGTGACCCTGAAGTGAAGCCAAGCTCCAGGAACATTCCTGCACCTCTCCTAATCATCGATCCGGGACACTGGTATCATCATTTTCATTTCTAAACTGTGGAAACACAGGCATCATGAGGTTAAAAGATAGCGCCTCCTCAAGGGAAACGATAATGCCACCCGTGGAGAGGCTCATCCGTAAACGTGGGCTCCCAGGACAGGGAGAGGCCGCCTCTGGACTCTCAGGCCTTACCCTTCTAGAGCTAGGAGCAAGTGGGGATGACGCACAGAACCATTTTCCAAGAAAACAAAGAGCCAAGAGCTTAGCCGAGCTGCGTGAGCTTGGGGAGCCTGTCAAAGCTGAGGCTTGTCCCAGACGCACACGCAGGTGTGCTGGTACTCCTCAGCCATCAGAGTCCACCTCCCCTTTTGGGGCCATGCCCCATTGTCCAGCTTAGCCTGACAGATCAGCATGCGGAACAGAACATTCTAGTGCAGCACAAGAAGCCTGTCTTAGCGTCGAGCGTCATCCACCCTCCCTCCGGTTTATCTAGTTCAGCTGGTATGTTTGACTTCATTTCTAACCTAAGCAACAGAAGGACAAAGTACAGTACACATTCCCATAATTCAAAGAGACATAAATGTGTTCGTTATCTTCTACTAAGTGACTGTGTTTCCAAAAGTTTGTTGTTTTTACTTTTTTTAACTGAACATGCTGTTTACCTGGCACTTGGCTGAATCTTGTTTGATCTCTCTGATAGGCAGCTTTTGTTACCAGGAATTTGATCCACAATCTACAAACAGAGGCTTAAGCAATGTTCACCGTCATCTTCCTCAGACTTCCTCATACAGTATAGACCATGACGTGCATGCTTTAGTGGAGATGTGGGCAGTGGGTCCAGCCCCCTCATAGGGCACAATATCACACAACGAATGCAGCTCAGGCATCCCAACAACCAGGTAGACAGAAAAGTGACGGATCTTGCAAGGGGTCCAGAGCACTTTGGCTCCTTCATGGCCCTGTGACATGAGACAGTAACGCATGCACTGCCATGGTTTACTGGAGCAAAGTCAAGAGGAAATGGACAGGGACTGTACGCAGGGATGGAGGTTTCTGGAAGACACAGTCATGGCCCTTTGTCCCAGGAGCAGAAGAAAATAGCAAGAAAACAACAGTCTTTTAACTGGGCAGAGCACTGATAAGCTTTCTCATGTGTTTGCACTACCATGAAGCACATCTTCATGTCAACAACCCCAGTCCCAGCTCATTCTCTCTCTCTCTCTCTCTCTCTCTCTCTCTCTCTCTCTCTCTCTCTCTCTCTCACACACACACACACACACACACACACATGCACACACACCCGAAAACGTCAGGCTGGATCTGCCATTCACAAGCATGTTTGAGAGACTTGAAATGACTTGCCTAAGATCAATCCCAGTGTGATAGCGACTAGTGTAGTTGTCCTGTCTGTCCTGGTCTCCATTGTTTCCCTTATTAGGATAAATGTTTCCAATCACATCATCCAGCTGCAGTAATTCCATCATTTCAAAACATATCTCTAAACCAAAGCTCTTCTCCTTTGGATCAGATATGTCATCTCTTTTCAATTGGAAACAAGACACAGAGTTTGGCCGTTCCTCAGCCTGGCACATTCAGAGCATGAACTAAGCTATTGTGCTATTTATGCCAGAGAAAGAGTGCCAGGTGCAACCTGGCCAACGAGCAGGGGTGAACCAATGGGAAACAGTCGGCACTGAGATGAACCTATCAGTCTCCTAGCTGGCCTGTCTACATTATTTCAATCTGGTTCTCCTTAAATAAAATGGTATTCCCTCACATGTGCCTGAAAGGAACGTGAAGTTCAGAAAGACCCCTGTAGACACACAGCTGGTGGCACAAAAGTGACACTCAGACCAGGGCCTGCATGTCGCCAAACCTACTCCTCCTGCTCCACTACCAGAAGTTTCCTTTCTCTAACTACTGCACTTTGATTCATTCAGCAGCTCATGGGTGTCAAGCACAAAAGCTATAGCCTCTTTACTTCTTGGTTGGCCCTGCCTTGTGTATCATGATCAAGTACTTTCTAGAATCCAAATGATTTTTGGCTTTGTGAAGGTCAAAAGTATGTTCTCAATTCTCCTTTTCAAGAAAATTAAAGTAATCAGCACTTCCCATCTAATCTGTTCCCTTGCATCTCTGTTATTGTGGCAATTGCTGAGCAAACATACAACCTAAAATAGTCACATCTTCACTATTCTCCATCTGGTTTATTGGTTTCTTTAAATAAATTTTGTCATGATGAATAATACCATTTAATAAACGTGCACACCACAGTTCGCAAGTTCAAGTGGATTCCCAGAGTGCTCTACAAGAGCCACCAAACTCAGTGACTTTCAGAAGTGCCAAGTAGGGTCCACTGTCAACCTCCCAGCCATGCCTAGCTTCTAGGTCAGTGGTCCTCAGTGTCCACTACTGTTGTCAGTGTCCCAGGGCTCAGCTAGTAGGAAATGAATGAATCCACTCAACCACTTTCTAATCTACCATAGCCACCAGATGAAAGAATAATGCAATAGTCAAGTAAATGGTTAATGAAACATAAGCACAGGTGGGTGGAACAGTGGACAAGAGAATAAGCAGGCAGATACTTAGAAGGCTAGAAAGATAAATGGGTAAATAGATGAGATTAGTGAGAGTTGAAAGGAGAGGCGGGATGTAGCCC
>PVKA01020135.1:0-40889 GCA_004027165.1 Ctenomys sociabilis | reverse complement strand
TACAAATGTCAATCAGACAGTTTCAAAACACCATAACCATACAGAGTCGATGAAATAATACATTGCAAACTGTTTTCATAATGTTTTGGTATTGTACAAGGTGCATACATGATATTATATTTACAGGTATTTATGTAGCTGAATTATATCAAAGATTCAATAATTATTTATCTAGTGGATGACCATAGCACTAAAAGCCAACATAATAACCTGTCCCACCACCAATAGTGCTGATCTTGCCTCTCATAGAATTATGTAGAAGCACCGCGTTATCTAACCCAACTGTACTGTCTATACACACACAGGATGATTTTTTCTTTCTACACCTTAGGGATTATTTCTAATCTGATTTCCTCTATACTTTTCTGTAGATGTCTCTTTACTTCAGATGCTATTAATTTAGAAAGTTCACCTGTGTGATTCCCAATTTCTTCTATGCTAGTGTCTCCTGAATCTGTTCTGGGTGGGCTCAGGGCCTCAGACTGCATTTTCCTTCTTGTCTGTGTCATTTTGTATAGCACTGTCCTCTGACCTTTGGTGTAGTGCTTTCATGCAGTTATAACCTTAGCACCCTCCAGAATTCTTACCCAAGAGACATTATCTGGTTAAGGCAATTACAGGGTTGTATTTATATCATTAGGATCACTAATAGTGAGTAATGATATTTAGCAGTTGACAAACTTTTGTATCTATTGGGTTCATATTTTATACAGTGTAAACAAACATTATGTTGGTATGGGTAAGCAGATATTAAATTTGGAATTTGTATTAACCTAAGTTAGTTCCCCTAAGTTAGTTTGATCACTTCCTGTTGTACCTGTCGTTTTCCAGGCAGGATATTTCACCCAGTTACCTGTTGCACCCTGTGTAGATCAAGTGGGAAATAGAAAGGATACTCTCATAAATCTGTCTCAGCTTACTGGGTCTGGACCTATGAAGTTTGAACTCACCCAGATATGTGTGGCTTGGGTGTGGCTGTTGTGCTGAGCTTCTTCCTGCTGCTGCCCATGGAAGTGAGCCCACTTTGACCCTCTGGCAAGATGTTATGCTCCAGAATTAGCTGGGTGGTTCTGGCCCCTAGCCTCTCTGCAGGGACTTCACCTGAAGAGTTTCACACCAGGCCTGTGTAATGGATGAGCTTTCAGTGTGTACAGATGGTCCTACACACAGGTTGGGCCTGGGCTGGGGCTGGAGGGGATCCAGTGGGCTTGGCAGAGCAGAAGGTCTCATTTATATACCTGGCCTTGCCTGGGCCTGGAGGAGTTCAGCAAGTCCTGGGGAAGGTCTCACTCATACACTGGGCCTGGGCTTGGTCTGAAGGGTTCTGCCAGGCATGGAGTTGAAGATCTCACACATATGCCAGGCCTGGTCTGGGTTTCAGGAAGGCTGTATTTTTATTCCACACTTCTATTCTCCTTCTTGCTCTAGTTCCTGGGTGTCATGCAGTGAGTATCTGTCCTCTGCTATGCCATTCTGCTTCAGAGGAAACCAACCATGGAATGAATTCTCTGAGAACTTTGAGTCCAAATGAACCTCTTCTCTTAACTTGTGGATGGCAGCTATTTTGTCTCATCACTAGGAAGGTGAATAATACAGATTTTAGTATGAGAAGTGAGGGTATTACTCTGCATATACTTGATCATGTGATCCAGCAGCCTTTGGAAATGGTTTGCAGGAAAAGTTGGGATATGTGGATTGGAAAATCCCTAGAACAGTGATGGCAAACCTTGTAGAACTTTCAATAAAAATATAGCTTGCTGTGTTTTTTATGCCATATGTTTGCTGCCATGTTGTGAAGAGTGCTTGAAGTTATACTGCTTGGAGTTTAAGAGACCAAACTGATGATATTTATGTGAACTTAGGCTTAGGAGGTTTGAGTTAGAAACAAGGACAATATTGGCAGTTGGACTATAGGACATGTATGTTATACATTTACAGAAAATCTGTCTTCATTTTGCTCATGTCCTGTGATGTTATGGGAGACTAAGATTAAATGTGGTAGAGTAATTAATCTGGAAGAGAAAATATTAAATAGCCCCGTATTCAGACTGTATCATGGGTGCTGCTAAGTACTGTTAGCCAGCTATATAGTGAGAATCAGGAGTAAAAAAATGCGGTTGATTTGATAAAATTGCAGCTTGGCTATAAAGCAAGTAACTGATAAGTTGGCTACATGGTCAGTTTGGTTACTCAAAAGATTAGAATTAAAAGACAACCCAAGTGCTTTGCATTTGAACAATAGTAGAGATGTCTTGAAGCATCACAGGAGTCAGCGAGGCCATACCTATCACATGCTCAGTGGTGTACAAATTTAAGCCTTCCTTTTGAGAAGAGAGCTCCAAGATTTCCTTGTAGAAAATGAGTATCTACAGAATTGGTGTCCTGGATCCGTTAACTGTGCTGAGCCACCTAAGCACTCAGAAGCCACTGTAGCCTTGGTCCAAGTGGGCCTAGCTACTGTTGCCAGTGGCCGCATACTTGACATTATTCACATGCTGTTGGTTTTATGGGCATGCAGAATGTGAGAGTTGTATTTCAAAGGAAGGACTGGGAGCCCGGGGAAGGAGCCACTGAAAAGACAGTGCATGGAGCTGTGAATAAAGCAGCAGGTTTAGTGATGATTCCAGGAAGGTGGAGATGCTGGAAATGTGAACCATCTATTGAGGAAAACTATGAGCAGTAAGCAGAGTTTGCTCAAGCAAGAAGCCATGTTGGTTAAAGCATGCAAGGTAATACAGGCAGGGTTGTCCACGCCATTTGCAACTCACATCCTACTACAATCTGCTGGTGGGGACTGGACATAGAGTTAATGTTTTCCTGCTGGATTTTGATTTTGCTTTGTTCTGATGCCTGTATTTCACTCTATTTCTTCTGTTTCAAAGAGAAACATTTCCTCTGTACCATTGTATATTGTTATTGTAAGCATTTAACTTCTTGAATTTCATAGGGATTCCCAAATAAGAGTATGTTTTAAGTCTCAGAGGAGAATTCAGATTTGGAGTTTTTAGTACTGCTAGAGCTGTTATGACTTTAGCAACTCTTAGAGCTGGACTAAAGGCATTTTATATAATGAGATGGACATGAGCTTTCTGAAACATAGGAGCAGAATGCTATAGTTTCAATCCACAATGTTTTTCAGAAGTCTCATGTGTTCATATGCGGAGGCTAGTTGGAAAGAGCTGCTCACCATGGGCATGACCAGAATTTATTTTTTTCCACAACTCCTCCTGCATCACTTTCTTTGCTTCCTGATTGACATCAAGTAAACAGTTTTTCTCAGCCAGATTCTTCTACCATGCTATTTCTATGTTAGAGCTAACTGATTATGGACTGAATAAAATGAAACTGTGAAACAAAATAAACCTCCCTTCCGAAGTTGTGAGTGTCTTGTATTTTCTATGATGGGAAAGGTAACTAATACAAAATGTAGTAGGGCTTTAGCAAAGCAAAGGTTTGCTGAACAGGAACAGGAAACATAATCTTGGCTACTCTGGAGGCTGAGGCAATATGATCTCAATTAGAGGCTCATCTGGCAAACTTTGAAACCCTATGTCAAAAAAAGAAATAATGAATTGTCTGGAGATATAGCTTGGTGGTAGAGTATTTGGCTAGCATATGTGAGGCTGTGGGTTCCATCCTCAGCAGTGCCAAAAAAAGGAAGGAAGGAAAATAGGTTTTGATTAATCTTATCTTCCCCTACCACAAGAACTTTACACCCTTCAAGTGTACTTTCTTATTTTACCATTTCCTTACTGGTCTTTGTACAAAAAAGAAATATAACTATATGTGAAATACTGAAGTGAGAGAATAGATTTATAAGCTGCCTGAGAATACTGATGGCTCTTCAGACTACCACAAAATTCAACAGCAAGGAAAGTTTAGGTCCAGGAGGTCTTATTTCTTCAGTTGGCCTTAGACAAGGGTTCCACCCTCCTCACTCATGAAGTAATTGGCAAAATGGCTAGAACAAGTGAATGATTGTGCCATAATTAGTTTATAACCTGAAGACTTGCCAGTTTGTAGCCCTGCCAGTCTGTGAGCTGTCACCAAAACAGATATGTCTCATAAAACTATAAGTGACAAAGATATGGTACTATTCCCTGGGCCTACTAAGCCTAATGATGCAGGCCTATGAATGGAGAGCAACTGATATAGTATATTAATATTTCCTGAACTGACCTTTCCTATTTTTATTTTCTGCAGAAAATAACCTTTATATTCATTAGGGTTGTTAATCATTGCTTTGATTTGATCGTAACTGCAGTGCCTCTGTGCTCATCATCTCTCCTTTCTTTTCTCTTTCATTCCTCCCTTTCTTTCCTTGCCTTTTATCATTCCTCCTTCCCTCCTTCCCTTCCTCACCCTGTCTCCTTTCTTCTCTTTTCCTCCCTTCTTCTCTTAACTTGGTTTTCTCCTTTTTCATTCTCTTCTTTTTTTCAGTGTAATTAGGATATTTATTTATTTATTTATTTTATTGAGGAAAAATTGCAATGAGGCAGTTTCAAAACAGTTTAGTAGGACAGTTACAATAATTAATACATTGCATATTATTGTCTTCATAGTAGTTATTCAAAGTACAAGATGCAGACATGCTATCTTGTCTAAACACTATTAGCACAAATTTTTCTTCTCATTGAACTAAGAGAAAGTAGCTGTATATCTATCTTATTTTGTATATACAGGTATATTTTTAATGCAAAAACTACCTGTGTTTTAGGGTAATAATATCATTATGCTTCTCTTCTGGAAGATTAACAACTTAAGTGTACAGACCAAAAATTAGAGAAAGAGAAGGGCTACAAGGATAGCCAATATTTTGGCACTAGCCCTTCAAAGTCAGTGAGGGCTCAGGACATGGGAGAACCTGTACTGTAACATCATGTAACTCAGTTGTGTTCCAAATTTTCTGATCAAGAAGATTATGGGGCTTCAGAGGAATGTGATTGACAATGTAGTGTGTGCCTAAGGAGAGTCACCTAGAGAGAAAACATTCTCTCAGGCTTTCACAGAGAACAAATTGGTCAAGCAAAATGGCCATGACTCATCCACATAACTGACGCTGCAAAAAAGATCTACAAACTGTGGTACAGGGTTACAGGATAAATTCTGAGGGTACTTGACTGACCTTATCAGATGTAAAAGTTACATTTCTTATATAGGTCTTGCTTTATCTTGGTCCTAACTAACCAGCGGAAAAGTGTAACCACAAGTTATAAAAAGTAAAGCCATAGTAATCTGCTGAGCTATTAGAGGCTCAAGTCAACAGATTCTGACATTGCCAGTCCTATGGATAACCCAGTACCATTTTGAACTACTGGAATATATTGTATTATTTTGCTGAATTCATGCACTTACAATATTTGAATGACAATGGAATGCCCATCTCTGACTAAACAAAAAAGGCGATATAAATGAAGGACCATTTTGTAGTCTCTTCTATTCCTTGTTCCTTCTTTTGTTTTGGGAAAAGAGTCTAGGGCAAGAGGGAGCATCTGGCCAATTTTGTTTCAATAATTGAAATCATTCCCTTCTGATCTGCTCAGGAAATGGCCCAGCCAACATCTTTTTCAGGTCTCACTCTCCTGGCCTGCTAGTTGAATGACTGTTGTCTTGATCTTCTTTTCTAGCTTCCAGATAGTTCAAGAAACCCATCTTTATAATGAGAAATCTACCAGGCTGCCAACCTAATGTATACAAATGCTTACCAGATCATCTGTCCTAGACTGCTGCAGATTTAGATTCTGAAAATGGGTTTTGCCTCTGAGGTATCATGAGGTCTCTCCTTTCCTGCCCATCAGTAAGCACTGCATATTTGTTTAATATGTTCACCATATGAGAATAGTTGAACTCATTATATATGCTAAAGCAGGTAATATTCTTAGAGAAAAAAAAAAAAAAAACAAAAGCTTCAAATTCAAGGATACTAAGGCCAGCAAAATAGCTTAGTGGATTATAGTGACTGCAAGCTGGCACAGAGGACAGGCGCTCAATCCCTGGGCCTGCTGTGCTGACCCCGCCCCTGGGGCCCACTGAGACAGCAATTGAGACTGGGTGTGCTGGCCTGTGTCTATAATCCCAGCTCTTGAGAGGCTGTAAACAGGCAGATCACTCTGAGTCTGATCTAGTAGTGAGACCTTGAATATCTTGTAGACTCTTCCCTAAAATTAAAAAAAAATCATGTATACTGTCTTTACATATATGAAATAGGACCATTTTGTATCTGTATGTACAAAATAGTTAAGATAGTTATACAGCTACTTTCTCTCAGATCAATGAGAAGCAAGATTTGGACTAATAGTGTTTGGACAGGATATCCTGTCTGCATCTTGTACTATGGATAACCACTAAGAAGATAACAATGTACAAGGTATTGACTATTGAAACTGTCCTACTAATCAGTTTTGAAACTGTCTTATTGCTATTTGTTTCTCAATAAAATTAATTTCTTAAAAAGCTGCTTACAGGATGATCAAATTCAAAGAATGATTCTCATTCGGCAATTTCTTGTCAGATTGCATAGGATTATTATTGTTTCTAAAATCATACAAACAACTTTAACAACCCTAACCTCATGTAGATGGGGGGCCAAATGTGGGAAATTCTCTACGTTTTCATCTTGTCATTATAGCCAAGATTTTAAGGTTTAAACTTCTATTTTGTTTTCTTGGTTGTGCTGCTCAAAGTGAGGTATCATTGTCTTATACATTGTCAGATTCATTTTTTCCCCTGAAGAACATTCTTATTTCTGTTCATTTTTAATTTGTGCACTGACTTCTTTGGTAGAACTGGTGTCCAGATCATTCATTAAAAAGCTTTTGCCTCTTGCCTGTTTGTGACAGAGTCTATATCTGGGTCAGTTTTGGATTTGTAGTTTGAGAACTAATCAAGTACAGCTTTAAGTAAAATCTCCAACTAGTGAGTTTATTTTCTTTTTAAAGTTTAAGAGTGGGTCCTTGATAAGAATGGTAAAACTATAGTTTTTACATATTTGTGAAATGTAAATACACTGTAATTTTGAAGTAGTTATAAGCTCTTTAAACCAGAGTTCTATATTTAAATCTGTATAGTTTATGATAACTATATTAGCATGCCTCTACTAAATGAATTTGTTATTACTTGTCCCAAGATTTCTCTTTATTTATAAAATGGCCACATCCATTGTTAAAATTTAAAACTACAGAGCTGAATGCTATCATTCCTGATCAGAGATGGTTCCATATGAATATAATTCTAGCATGATCTAAAAGAGTTTTGTTCAAATATATAATACTTCTGAAATGCAATGTTTTATTGAGTCCACAATTAAGGCAAAAACATTTCCAACCATAGCCTGCTTATCTTGAAACTTAAAACACAGTTTGGACTCCAATTATAAGTTGAGAAAGAAAAACAAAAACTTTTGACATTTTTAGTTAACTGCTGCAAAGCCCATGGTGCACAAGAGCCCTTTATATTTTGACTTCAGAGGAACCTACTTATTTTTTGGTTTGTGTTTTTTTTTTTCTTTTTGTTTCAGAGTCTTACTATATTGCCCAGGCTGGCCCCAAACTCTTAAATTTAAGTGATCTACCCACCTCAGTCTCCTGAGTTGCAAGGGCTATAGGCAAGTGCCCAACCCTGGTCTTTAATTTAATGGGAACTTATATTTCCTTGGTTATCACAGAAGAACAGCAGCAAATCTGAATTGGCAGGAGGAAGTCTGGGTCATTTTGTGGAGGTAGCTTACTCAAGAAGTAAATACAGTGACATCTGAGTGCTGGGTAACCAGGAGGAGAAAACCACAAGATCACAGGCATGACAGTAAGGGATAGGCAGGAAGTCTGCCCCACTCAAATTTAAGTCTGTAATATTGATATATCAGGTTTTACTTGGCTATTTTATTGTTTTGGAGATTTAATTTATTTAAATTTATAAGAATATAAATTTAAAAATTTATATTCTTATAAAATGTGTTGCTGTGAATGGATTCTGTACAAATTGGGTTTCTCTTGTTTAGAGTTATATGTTCTGATACTTACCAAAAAGTATAATAACCAGACCAAGAGGTACAAGCTGTTTTATAGCTGCTGTTATGTGTTGCCAGATTGTATTCCCAACAGATTAAGCTGTGTAAGTCTGTTTTCACAGAGCCCTGCCTGCAACACTGAATGTTATCATTTTTAACATTTTTGTTAGCTTAATAGATGTGTACATATGCTCTCCATTTATCTCATTTTTATTTAATGACACTTTCCATTTTTTAATGTCAGAATTTGTTGTTTGTTACCTCATCCAGTTTTTTTAAAACACTTCTCAAGCTAAATCTGAGCTGTGAGTTGATGTATTTTTATTCATTCCTTTCATTTGGATAGTTAACTTTATTATTTATATTTGTCACATATTATTCCAATTTTATTGCTTTCATTTTTATGTGTGCTTTATCATATTTCACTATGCAAAAGTGTTCCCCTTTACATTTTTATATTCAAATCCATCCATCCTGTCTCTGATGTTTCTTTTATTTTTCAGTATTCAGAAATTCACCACTCCTCCACAGCTGGGAAAAATATGTGATTCTGTCTTCTGCACTCCCCCAGGGTGTTTTTCTTTTTTGTGTTTAATTCTTGAGCCCATCTGGAATTTATTGAAGTGTATGGTATGAGGTATGGATCTAAAGTAAAGTCTCCACACTGATATCCAAATGTTTTTGCAATTCAATTTGGCAAATATTTTGAACTCCTCCTATGTGCTAAGCATTGTGTTAAGTACACAAGAAAGGGTTTTTTAATGAAGCAACATCTGTGCTCTCCAAATCTGTTTTCTTCAGTTTATGTGTGTGTATATGTGTGCATGTGGGGCGTGTGTGTGTGTGTGTGTGTGTGTGTGTGTGTGTGTGAGAGAGAGAGAGAGAGAGAGAGAGAGAGAATGTATGTGTATGTCTTGTTATTTTGTCTCACTTTCCCTTCTATAAAAAGGATAGTAGTAGTAGTAATAAGATAGGTATTGAAATAATTATAATGAAGCACAAGGAAGACAATATCAGATAGCATTATAAGGGCTACGAGCAAGGGCTAGGGGTAGAACTCAGTGGAACAGTGCTTGGCAAACAATGTGATTCTCTACTTGGCAAAACAAATAAACACATAAATAACTCTTTAAATGATTAAAAAAAGATCAAAAATCTCTGGAACTTTAAAAGAGTAAGATTCTTCCCACTTGAATAAAAAAGAAAAGCCTTTAAGGCAGAGGTGACATTTAAAAGGATTTAGATGCCAAGATTACTTTTATTCCAGAAAATACACAGTGAGTATCTATGCAGATGGACCTTGTGCTGGTAACTGGAGATCAAGATGGACAAAACCCAGTTCATGTGTCCAAGGATCTATCAAATGTGCAAGGCAGGGGAAAGGCACTAGAAAAGGAAACAAATGTGGCAGAAGAAACTTGTAAGTTGAAGAATGGTAGAAAGGAAAGCTGGGGCCAGTTTTAAGGTTGTTTTTTGTTTTTTGTGGCCGGCTCAGCCAACCCTGGGGGCTGAGCTGGCCAGCATGTGATGCAGGAGGGTTGAACCACGGTCCCTGTGCTTTGCCTAAGCTTGCTTAAGCAGGTGCTTTAGGCCACTGAGCTGTCTCACCAGCCCCTTAAGTGTTCTATAGATGTCATGAAGAAGGATAGATTCTTTCTTTCCTTGAAGATGAGGAAGCCTGATATGGCAGTGCCTTCCCCAGAGTCTATTTTTAGGGTTGAAGGCTGTTCTTTCTTTTCCAGAATCCTTTGAAATGCGAGTAAAATATGTGCAAAATTATATTTGGTCTCTTTGTTGTTATCTATTCTATTATAATGCATGTGACAAAACATGTGGTCCCTATGAGTAATTAACAAATTTGTGATATCTTTCAAATATTGGAGCTGGTTCCTTTTTTTAAACAATCCTTCAATCTTTCTTTAAAGTATTTAGGATCTTCTGTCTTTTGTTTAAATTATTTAAGGGAAATTTTAGGAGGAATACATCAAGATAGATAAAATTAAGCTCCTGATATTTAAAGAAATAAAATTCAAGTAACTAGAAGATTCAGCTTTACAAAAATAGCCATTCTACCTTCTGTTGGAAAAATGGGGTGGTATGCATAAAACACATAATTAAATTGAAGGTGGCTACTTTTGCGAACAATGAATTTGTGCAATGTTTTATTTTTATTTTTACTGTGAGCATTTTTTGTTAGTCTATATATAGGAAGCCTACAATGTGAAAAATATACCACTGAGAAGTGTATCCAGGCTATCTGATAATTTACAAATGTTTTAATTTAGATGCTTAGAGAAGCTTAATTAGAAGTTTAGAAACCCCTGATTTGGTTTTCCATGTGTGGCAATGCATGCCTATAATCACAGCACTCAAAGAGGTTGATGCAGGAAGATAGTTGCCAGCCTGGGCAAGTTAGTGAGGACCTGTATTAAAAATATATACATATATATATAATATATATATATATATTATATATATATATTATATATAATATATATATTCTCTCTCTCTCTCTCTATATATATATATATAGAGAGAGAGAGAGAGAGAGAGAGAAAGATTGAGGATGTATGTCAGTGCAAAGACTGGCTCCAATTTCAGGTACTGTAAAGGAAGAAGGGAATGAAGAAAGGAAGGAAAGATGGAAGGAAGGAAAGGATAAAGGAAGGAAGGGAGAAGGAAAGGAAAGGAAGGAGGGAAGGAAGGAAGGAAGGAAGAGAGTAATAAGAAAGTAACTTTAAAAGTATATTTAAAATTCAGAAAAAGAACTAAACTGGTATATTGGAAAATATTAATTTCATATAAAATACAATAGTAAAAAAGGAACAGAAACAAATTTTTCATAGTATATGGGAAACAAATATCAAAAATGCCAAATGCTAAAAATACCACCTGAATAATAATGGTAAATGTGAATAGATTAAATAACCCATTACAAAGTTAGGTATAACATGCTTGACCAAAGCAGTTCTACATGCTGTCTAAAAGAGACACATCTTCATTGAAAGTTCTAAATAGGGCTCAAAGGGTGTAGCTCAGGGGTAGAGCACTTCTCTAGCATGAAAGTAGCCCAAAAGAAAGATATCAGTATGTTTAAAGTAAAATTTTAGAAAAAACATGCCATGGAAACTGCATCTGTATGACAGTTGGTGTAGCTATCCTGACATTAGACAAAATAGAATTGTGTTGTAGGATGCCATTAGAGATAAAAAGCAATATTTTATTTTATTTTTATTTTTTTTCAGAACCAGGGATTGAACTCAGGTCCTTGCACTTGCCAGGGAAGTGCTTATTCAACTCTGAGCCATCTCCCTGGCCCCCCAAAAAGGAATATTTTATAATGGTAAAAATTTCAATTCTTTAGGAAGACAGAATAATTATATTAGGTATGTATTCTCTTGATGGCACCTAAAAATACATGATATAGAAGTTTAACAGAATTGAGAGAAGTAGTAGATAATTCAACAGTAATGTAGGTACAAAGTTACAGTTAGGGAAGAGGAATAAAAGCAGAAAAATGTATTGCAATTCATCATGGACAATGTATCTAAAAGTTTACCTTGATTTAGTAAAATTATCTTTTGTGTTTTTTAGTTTATTAGTCTGATTGTTTACTTGTATATACAATATGGTAATAATTAACTTTCTAAGAACTTACACGATAAATAAATGAATCTGATGCTAGCAAAATCAAGGAGGAGGTAAAGGGAAGGGATAATAAAAATGGAGATAAGATATATACACAGACCAATTTCCTACAATGAGTGTAATCACTATATACTCAAACATGCAGTTATGAACACTTTTCAAATGAAGAATAAGTTGATCCTATTATAATAGTTTTGTAACTACAGTTACAAATAATGAACTGTACATATCCAAATAGCTAAGAGAGGATTTTGAGTGTTTTTACCCCGAGGAAATGGTAAATGTTTAAGGTAACAGATATGCTAATTACTCTGAAAATATCATTGCACATAATATACATATATTGAAACATCTTGTTTTACCACATAAACATGTACAATTATGTGACAAAAACGAAATAAAGATATAAAAACAAGTAATAGCTTTAAGCTTCCATTATTAATTCAATAAGGGATAAACTAATTAGATCAACAAGAAAATAGACTTGAACAATACAGTAAACTAAATATGCTTAACAGTCCACTGTAGATCATTCTACCCAGCAACATTAGAACACACATTTTTCTTAAGTGTATATGGAACTTTCTCCAGGACAAAACATATGCTAGATCATAAAACTAATCTCAAGAAATTTAAGAGAATAGAAATCATATGGTACAAATTTTGAGACCATAAAGGAAGAAGAAACCATCAACAGATAGAAAATTGGGAAATTCAGAAATATGTAGAAATTAATTAAACAACACCTCTGAAATATATAATTAGTCGAAGAACCACAGGAGAAAGTAGAAAACATCTTAAGATGAATACAAATGAAAACACAGAACAACACAGGATACAGTAAAAATAGCCCTTATAGGAACATTTAGTGCTTATAGATTCCTTGTTTAAAAAAATGTAAAATTTCATTACAGTAACCCCAGGCATGGCATGCTGGCCATCAAAACAAGGCTTGGTGTCACACACCTGTAATTCTAGCACTGAGGAACCTGACACAGGAGGATCACTACAAGCACAAGCTGCATAGTGAGATCCTTTATAAAATAAGTAAATAAATACACAGACACACACATACAAGATTAAAAAGGAAAGAAATTAGAAAACTCAGGGCAAATCAGGTAAGGGAAATAAATAATAAAGGTCAGAACAGAACAAACAAATGAAAAGCAGATCCAACATAGAAAATTAACACGGTAAAAAATTTTTTCCTTGGAAAGATCAACAAAGTTAATGCGCTAATTTCTTAGGATTCAGGCTGGTGAGATAGCTCAGCTGTCTGAAGTGCCTGCTTGGACAAGGTAAGGTGAGTGCAGGGACCATGGTTCGATCCTGGCACCACATGCTAAACAAGCCACACCCCAAGGGCATCCTGATCTAACTATAAAATATATGTGTATATTTACAAACATATATATATATATATATATATATATATATATATATATATATATATGAAAATTTTTTTAGAATTGTGTTGTAAGATGTACTGGCTTGTTTCTCAAAAGTTCATGTGCTAGGAGATTGCACACCAATATGACAATGTTGAGAGTGATACAATTGTTAAGGAGTGGAGCCTACCAAATGACCATCCATAAAATGCAAATTGAAACAGCACTGAGATACCATCTCACCTCACAAAGAATGGTTATCATAAACAAATCAACCAACAGCAAATGTTGGAGAGGCTGTGGGGGATAAAGGAAGCCTCTCTACTGCTGGTGAGAATGTAGACTGGTGCAACCATTATGCAAATCAGTGTGGAGACTCCTTAAAATTCTAGGACTGGAAATCCCATTCAAGCCGGCTATCCCTGTACTGGGAATTTGCCAGAAGGAACTGAAAATGTCACATCATAGTGATATATGTGTACCTATGTTTACAGCAGCACAATTTGTGATAGCCAAATCTTGGAAACAGCCAAGATGCCTGTCACATGAGGAGTGGTTGAAAAAGATGTGGTATTTTTATACAATGGAGTATTGCTCAGCTATAAAGAATGATAAACTCGAAACCTTTATATTTAAGTGGATGCCACTTGAAGACATACTCATAAGTGAAACAAACCAGACTCATGTGTAAATATTGTACAGTTTCCTCAGTGTAAGAACTCAATAGAAGAAATAAAAATAGAAAGGTATAACATAATTGAAAGGAAAGCAAGAACTTAATGATTAAACAATGAAGAGAGGGCAAGGAGAAAAGCTAGGAAACATGATGGGGCAAAGCCATGCATCTATATGCACAAGATGGTTAAGGCAACGATCCTGAGAATCTTCAGCAGGTTTTTGAAACTAGCAGTTAATTGGTAGGATTCTCACCCTGACTAACTATATATGTTGATACCTGTGAGCTAAGCAACTTGCACTGTAGATAGCAATGTGTAATAGTGGGGCCATGCTTGGAATGCCTGTTATAGTGGTCTTCTAAATATGTACTGCTTCTAATGTCATATCAATTAGTGCATACTGTCTCCCAAGTAAATGTTTGTTTTAAAAAAAGGCTAATAAATGAAAATGAGAGACAAGAAAAAAAATGCCATCAGACTGGCCTGGTACAATGCTGCATATGGTTAGATTTCTAAATTTCTGTGTAAAACTATGTAATTGTGTATTTCAATTTTGTAAATTATTTTTCTTCATATTCAGTAGGGATTTAAAGTTTAACATATCAATACTTGATGGAAATACTTGTTCCATGTTATGTCTAAGATGTTTGATATTCAGACAGATAGTGAGATTAAGGTCACCTGCCTATGTTATAGGATAATAATATAATTAAACTTCTCTGATGGAGTGTTACCAACTTAAGTTTGCTTGCCAAAACTTAGGAAAAAAGAACGGCTGCAAGGACTGCCAACATTTTGGCCTTAGCCTTTAAGGTCAATGAAGACTCAGGACATAGGGGATGTACTGTAACATCATGGAACTCAGTTGTGTCCCAAATTTTCTGATGAAGGAGATTATGTGGCCACTGAGGAAAGTGATTGATGATGTAGAGTGTGCCTAAGGAGAGTCACATGGAGAGAAAACATTCTCTCAGGTTTTCACTGAGAGCAAATTGGTCAAGCACTGGCAGTGACTCATCCACCTGGATGACACTGACAAAGGATCTACAAACTGGTACAGGGTTTCAGGATAAATTCTGAGGGGATTTGACTGACCTTGTCAGATACTAAAGTTACATTTTTTGTTATATAGGTCTTGCTTTATCTTGGTCTTAACCAGTAGAAAAGTATAAACATGAGTTATAAAAAATGAAGCCATATTAATATGCTGAGCTGTAAAAGGCTCAAGTCAACAACCTCTGACATTCCCAGTACTACAGATAACCCACTACTATTATGGACTGCTGGACTATATTGGATTATTTTTTTCTGAATTCACCCACCTACAATAATTGAATGGCAATGAAATATCCATCTCTGACAAAACTAGACAAAAAAGGCAATACAAATGAAGCATCACATTGTATTTGTATGTATGAAATAGGATAGATACATAAGTAGTTTCTCTTAATTCAGTGAGAGGAAAGATTTGTACTAATTGTGTTTGGACAGGATACCATGTCTGCATCTTGTACTATGAATAACTACTATGAAGACAAAAATATACCATGTTTAATTATTGAAACTGTCCTGCTAATCGGTTTTGAAACTGTCTCATTGTTATTTGTTTCTCAATAAATTTAATCATAATAAAAATAAGTAGGGCCTAGTGAAAGGTTATGAGGTCAGCATTTCTTCAGCCCCAGAGGTATTAGTGCTGTTTGACAGGAGTTCTAGCTCTCACAGAGCTTGGTCATACTCAAAAAATGTGAGTTGTTATAAAAGAGCCTGGCCTCTCCCTCAAGTTCTTGTTCTGCAAATTCTACTTGGTATGATTAAACACTCTCAACTTATGATGTCATCTGTCATGTTATTATGTTACATAAAGACTCATGGCAGTTGTGGCTGCCTCAGATTGGACTTTTCAGCTTTATAAACTGTGAACCAAAACAAAGTTCTTTTCTTTATAAACTACTCTGTCTCTGTTATATTGGTATATTTGCAGAAAATGGACCAAGAGAGGTGGGGATAACAAACTATCATCACTTGGTGGTTTAACCAACAGAAATTTATTTTGTCACAGTCTTAGATCCTAGAAGTATAAGATCAAAATGGCAGTGAGTTTTGTTTTTCCTTAGGTCACTCTTGGCTTGGCAGAGACTGCCTTTTTGTGTCCTCAGTGGGTCTCTCCTCTGTACCTAAGTATGTGTCTAGTGTCTTCCTCTGTGTCCAGATTCCCTCTTTATAAGGATACCAATCAAAATGGATAACAGCCCACACCAACAGTCTCATTTTTAACTTAATTATCCCATTAAAGATGATATCTGCAAATATTTTGATATTCTAAGGTACTGGGAAATATGGATTCAAAATATAAATTATATTAAATATATTGATGAAGACATGAAGTATCTTACCAGGACCAAAAAATGAAGGAACATTACTTCTGAACCTACAGAAAAATGAATAAAAGTTTATACAGTGGTGTGTGGACAGTGAGCTGACAAATTAGATAACATAGAAGAAATGGACAATATTTTGGAAAAAAGCACGAATGTCCAAAACAGCATAGAAAAATAGAAAAATTTCTCAAAAAATACAAATTACAAAATTGCACAAGAAGAAATAGAAAGTTTGAGTATGTTCATAACAAAAAGAAACTCAATTACACCCAAATATACCAGAAAAAAAGAACACTATAGACCAATATCCCTCATGAATATAAATGTAAATTTTAAAAACAAAATACATGCAAATTGAGTCCAACAACATATAAAGAATTACATACCATGACCAAATTCCTACTTTAGGAATGCAAGACATATTTAACAAAAAATATAAGTATGTAAACATTATATTAGTAGAATAAAATAAGTAATACAATAAACTCCATGGATGCAGCAGAAGATTTGATGAAATCCAACCTTAGGCCATACATAAAAATGAATTTAAAAAGTGTCATATATCTAAATACAAGAACTCATGTTTTGAAATGATTAGAAGAAAATAGGAGTGCTGCTTGTGATCTTGGGTTGCACAAAGATTTCTAACGTACAGCCACAGCACAAGGGATTAAAAAGGAAATGATAAAATGGACTTATATATTTGATAATAAAGGTAAATGTCACCCCAAAGCCTGGGAGGGTATACTGATAAGTAATATATCTTACAGAGTATTCAGATTTGAGAATATATAAACACTTTTCACAACTCAATAATTAAAACACAAATCAGACTTCAAAAATCAGAAAAAGAATTTAAGAAGAACTTGTTCCAAAGAAAATGTATAATGACTAGTTAGTACATGAGTTGATATTCTTTAGTCATTAGGGAAATCAAAATCAGAACCAACTTCACTTAACATTTCTCACTATAATAGGTATAATTCTTTTTTTTTTTTTTTTTTCGCGGAACCGTGGATTGAACTCAGGCACTTGCACTTGCCGGGGAAGTGCTTATTCTACTGAGCCATCTCCCCAGCCCCGATAATAGGTATAATTAAAAAGGCTCAAAATGATAATCTTTGTCAAGGATGTAGAATATTAAGAGTTCTTCTTGCATTGGTAAATGATGCTGTTCTTTGGAAATAGTAGCAGTTCCTCAAAAACATAGACTTACCCGATGACTGAGAAATTCCAGGCTTATGCATATAACAAAGACAAAAATGTTTCCATATAAAAACCTGTACATTAATGTTCATAGTATCATGATTCACAACAGTCAACATCTTATATATCCATCAACAATGAAATGATGAAAGGATAAATAAAATATTGTATATCCATACAATGATGTGTTTCTGAAAATCAAAAGAAACAAATCACTGTTGTATAAATGAAACTCAAAAACTTGTACACAGCAGAAGAAGCCAGACATATAAGGCCACATGTAATATGATTTCATTTATATCAATCAGTAACCAGTGGATGGATAGATGGGTGGATGGATGGATTATTTGCCTCTAAGCCCATAGCTCTTTTTCAGGCCTGGCTACTGCTTAAAATCAAGCGTTTTTTTCAGAGATCCATGAGGGAGCAACACAGAAGCTACTCATGCTTTTTCTCAACTAAGCATTTCCTTATTAATTATGTAAAAACAAATGATGTCACTTGGGTGATGAAATGTGTTACATTGCTTTGGAAAGCACCCTTTACTGTTTTGGGTTAGAAAAGCTGCCCACTAATGACTATGTATGAGGTAAAAGTTCCTCATAATTTTATGAAGTAGATTCTTAATTAGTTTCATTTGCCTAGAAAATTTAAATAGCATGAATATAAAAAATCAGTAATTACACTCAGATTTCCTCAACTGTAAATCCTATAATAGTTGTTCTATTATAGTACACTGTTTATTTTTCTGTGTTATTGTCAGTTCCTTGATAGAGGGAATATTAAGTCCCAAAATTTATTATATGTCTGAAACTTAGACTTTTTGAGGAGTGTAAGAAATTTTATTTTGCAGAAATATCAAATGAAAAACATATTTTTTTTCTCTTTGTTTGGTACTGGGTGTTGAACTCAGGACCTTGTGCTTGCCAGGCAGGCTCTGTGTTGCTGAGCTATATCCCTGGTAGATGTCAGAAACTTAGACTTCCTAAACTAATTCTGCAAAAGTATCAAATGAAAACCATATTTTCTTATACCATTTTTCCTGTTCTCCATGACTGTGATGTAATTTGGAGTTACCAGAGGATATTAAATAATTTCATCTTTGCTCACTTCCAGTTATTTCAGCAAGTTCCCTGGAAATGATCCATATCTGAGCAGTGGTTTTAAGTACTCTATCATCACCAAATTTCCATATTTTGTCTTTTGCTCTAAGTAATTCAGATGCTCTCCAGGAAATTTTCCCTTTATGTCAGCTAAATCAGGGCTATATTGATACAGCCTTTCTTTTCAAAACTACTCTTTGAAAAATGCAAAATCTTTTAGGCACCATGGCATATACCTGCAATCTCAGCAACTCCTAAGGCTAAGGCAAGAAGGTCACATGAGCCAGAGTTTGACCCCAGCTTGGACAAGAAAGTGAGACTGCATCTCGAAAAGCTAGCTAAACAAAAGCAAAATCCAAGCTTGGAGCTCAGAGGTAGGGTCCTTGCCTAGTATGTATGAAGGCCTGTGCTCTATCACCAACACTTAAAATTATAAGCCAAACAAAAACGACTTTTTATTAGCATGAGAGATTTAATGATTCAGGTCAGGAATGTCAGTAACACAAGTTCCTTTTGGACTTGGAAACTCAGATCTTTTTTCTTTTTCATTCAGTAAACATTTATAGAATATCAGCTGTGTCAAAAGTACGGTGCTAGGCCAATAGAAATATAAAGAATGATAAATGCCATATTCAGTTTTCAAGTAGTCACATTAAAAAATAAGAAAAAGAGGTGGCAAGAGAGTGGATTAAATGCCTGCTTAGATGAGCTCAAGGACTAGGGTTCGATTCCCAGCCCCACATGCTTTGCTGGCTCCATCCCTGGGCATGCAGAGCCAGGTGACTGCATCTGGGTGTGGTGCTGCATGCCTGTAATCCCAGTGTTGAAGAGGCTGAAAACAGGAGGATTGCTATGAACCTGAGACACATAGTGAGACCCTGCACAAAATACATTTTTAAAAAATACAAGAAAAAATCAGGGAGGTAAATGTTAATATGATATTTCATTTAATTCAATATATCAAAAACATTTCAACATGTAGTCAATATAAAAAGTTCAGATCATTTATATTCCTCATATAAATGTTTGGAATCTGGTGTATATATTTAGACTTAGAAGCATATCTCAGTTTGGACTTGTCACATTTAAGTGTTCAGTCATCACATGTGAATAGTATATGGCTGCTGTAATACAGAGCTCCCTTGTTCCCAGGAATATTGAATTGCTTTACATACTTTTCTGTGAAATGGTGAGGAAAGGCATATCAACTAGAATGAGTCTAATAATAATTTGATCTTTCAATTAATATTTCTGTAGACTACAAATCACAAGGTAAGGTACAATGTAATATTATTAATCCTTTATATTCCTTTGAAGTCTTCTGCACTATTCTTAGGAGAGTAACTGTTATAAGGCAGGATATCATTTTGATTCTGCAAACATTCTCAGAGCCAATAAGACTACAGACTTTTGCAGAGTGGCTGTGAACTGAGACAGGAAGTGATTTAAGCTAGAAACGTAAAGGTCATCAATGAAGATGCACTTACAGTTTAAGTCCTTTAATAAATCCAGATTAAAGACCAAAGAACTACTAGCATAAAGTGCTTTCTTTTTTCCTTATTTTCTTCCTTTATATATTAAGCAGTTTTTTCTTCTGGAACTTTCTGTCTCCCCAGAGTTCCTTGCTTGTCCTCTATAGCTTATAGGAGTTGTAACTATATTTGTGAGAGTGTATGTCTTGGTATGGATTAGCTCTGTAAGAGATGAAGACTGAGTTTATAGCCCTGAAAGTATATCTAGGAATAAGTAAGTAGTAAGATCCTCCCTGGCTCTTGTCCTAGTAGAAGAAGGAGACATACATTAGTGGGATTGAGATTTAGGAGGTTAGCCCAACAATTTCTCTGGCTAATTTTCCCTATAGTTTCAAGGACTGTCTGACACAAAGAATGATTAAAAAGTAGCATTGGATTTTTCTCTTTTGGACAACAGTAGTTTATTTTATTTTATTTTTATTTTATTTTATTTTATTTTTTTCACAAATAGGAGTTTATTTATCACTATTAAAAATCTGGATCTTAAACGGACTCTTGGACTGGTGGTTCATATCCATCAGCTCATTCAACTTTAGCTCCAGTCTCATCTCCAGTAGCCTTTCCAGAGCTACTACCTTCACCATGAAGCTCCATGAGTTTTCCCAATTCAAACTTAGGCTTCTTCAGCATTTTTACTTTTCTGACAAAGACATCATGAAGAGGGTAGATAGATTGGCAAGCCTTTTCTATGTCTTTCCCAATGCTATCTGGAATCAGTTTATTGACCACTTCCTTCAAGTCATTTGTCTGCACCTCTCGGGTCATGATTTCCATCATCTTCTTCTGGATCTGGCGGAGCTGTTGGTGCTGAGCATAAGAGGTCTTCCGTATTTGATTGTTGTGTTTTTTAGTAAAGCCAACACAGAATAGTCAAAGCAAATAACCATCGGTAGTCTTGACATCAACACAAGCTTCAATCATGGTCTGCCATTTTTTGACCATGGAACACATTTTGTCACGAGTGAGGTCCATGCCACGGAAGTCAGTAAGGCAGTTTTTGCCCTGAACATCTTCAGTAATTAGCTTGAATTTTCTAAAAGCAACTTCATCATTCTACAGATCAGCAAGGCTCACTTCAAACACACGACCTTTGAGCCCATCAGATGCAATTTTGGTTTCTTGAGTTCTGGTGACGAGTGTTTTCCCAGTATTTCTTATGTTGAGCATCGCTGGTGCCTTCACATCACACCAGTC
The DNA here is from genome assembly GCA_004027165.1 of Ctenomys sociabilis. Lineage (NCBI taxonomy): Eukaryota > Metazoa > Chordata > Mammalia > Rodentia > Ctenomyidae > Ctenomys > Ctenomys sociabilis. The sequence goes on along the minus strand of PVKA01020135.1, from coordinate 19,755 downwards.
TTTTTTAGAAAATGGATCAACCACTTTCTTCTTGGCTCCTTTTTTGCTGCCTTTCGTAAGGCGCTTGTTCTTGCCTACCGCCATGGTGCTGCACACAGAGCCAAAAGGGCTGGACAACAGTAGTTTAAATCCATTTCCTCATAAAAAGGGCTTTCACAGTTGTCTTAGGTTTTGAGCAGTCTTCCTTGATTGCATAAATAGACATTGGCTTTTGGAAAGGGGCCATCAGGGAGCCAAGTTTCTTTTTTTATCCACTTGGAGAAGAAAGTAAAAGAGGAGTGGGACCACTGTTTACTTTTAGAAGGGACTTTCCTAGCTATATCAGGCATCCACTAAGCCTGCCTGTAATGACTATCTGGCTATTGGAGTTAATGATCTGAAAAGTAAGGTAGGTGGCCACCTTGCTGTTCTGAAATAGTCTCCTCTGAATTACACTGTCTACATAATTTCCATCTTGTCACTGGCTCCAAAGTTTGTAACTTTCACAAGTTATCTTTGCTAAATGCTTCCCATTACCCAGATAGCTTATATCTTTAATGTATCATAATATATGTGACCTACTCTGTCCCAGGCAAGCTTCCTCTTTTAGTTTATCATTGTAAGTTCGTTTTTATGGTTCTTTAGAATTCAGCGTCCTTGGGAAACAGCATGATATAATTGAATTGGGGGGGATCAGGTCTATGTTCAGTTCATTTAATCTCTTTGAGGCTAAAATGTTTCCAAAGATACTTCCCTCAAGGATCACTGTCAGTATCCGTAAAGGACTATAAAGCATTAGGCATTGTATCTGAGAGCCTCATAACTGTACCACTGAAACCGAAGTCCTACAACTCTTCCTACCTGCCTTGCCCTACCCACCACTGCCCTCTACTGAGAAGAGTCAGTAACTGTTTTGCGCTTCACTTCTGGCCTGAACCAAATTCCCTGTTGCATTTAACATCCCCCACTTTTACAGAGAGAGTAGCAGACCTGTATGAGATGTGGCATAAATCAGAGAATGATAAACTGGACTCAAATTTGTAAAGAGCCTTGGTAAAAATGTTTAAATAGGCATATTTGTGAGTTTGTGACACAGCCTAATTGAATTTAGAGCTCTATATTCCATGAAAACTAATTAGGAGAACTGTTGGTTTTTTTTTTAACTATTATAAGACCTCAAGATGTTATTCAGACATTTGAGATATAATCAATTTTCTATAGTCCACTGTTATGTAAACAGTTAAAACCACAGCTTGAATCTAGATTCATTCACAGATTTTTAGGACAATAATATGTTTGCTTTGTTCTTTATGAGTGAAGTCACTTATATTAAGTGGTGCTTTAAATACCTCTGAAAGGAGGATATAGGTTTTAAAAAAATCAATATAAACATAAAATCCCACTTAGCACTTGGTGACAAACTACGAAAAGACCATATTGTTGGCATATTCTATCTATCTATCTATCTATGTCTGTCTGTCTGTCTGTCTGTCTGTCTACTTACCTATGTATGTATTTATCATCTATCCATCCATCTATATAACCTTTGATAAAGTCTTACTACATAGTCCAGGCCAGCCTTGAATCCACTATGTACTCGTGTTGGCCTGGAACTTTCAAACTCCTGGTGATGCTCCTGCCTCAGCCTCCCAAGTACTGGGATTACAGATGTACGTCATCACACCTACTTGGAATTTTCTTTTATAGAGGATTATTGGAAGTGGAAAGAAATGTTTCAAGTTGGCAGTGAGATAAAACAGAGTGGGGAGAAGGTAGTTTTATGTCCATAAAGTTTCAATTCTTCCCCTGCTAGCTGTGTGATCTGGAATAAATCCTTTGATATACCAAACCTCAGCTTTCTATTATGTAAAATAGGAACGTTCTACAAGCTTTATGGATTTGTACTATAAACAAGATGAACATTTCCCTACCACTTAGGCCAGCACAACACATGGCAGGCAATCAATATATCATTGTTAGAATTAATTCCACTTGATAGCAGCTAAGCCCGTTGGAACTGCAGAGGTCATTTCCTCATGAAAGAGTGAAAGTTAAATGGAATGTACATGGTTGGAGATTTGATCTATGTGAATCTAGGCAGCAGAGCCTAGATCTGATGATCATTCATGTGAAGGACAGTGAGAAAGTGCTGAGTTGCTCAAATTCCTTGGTGGCGTGTAGGTAGAGACAGTGAGAGGATTCCTAGGAAACTTTCAGCCCTTCTGTACTGTGAGGAAAGAACTCATCTGGTTCCTCTTATGCTTTAGCCCATAACTCTTCAAATGCAAGGACTTAAATTTTCCAACCCAAATAAGAGTGAAATGCTTCTAACATTTAGATGTCTTCTGACCTGGCTCCCACTGTGGAAAGGTGACGGCTTCTGTCTCAGTTACTCTCCTCTCATTGCTGGGATAAATACCCAACACACAAAATGAAGGAAGGAAAAATTTTTAGCTCACAGTCACAGGAGGTTTCAGTGCATACTGAGCTGGTTCAACGGCAGAGCAGCGCATGGCAGAGAGCAACCTTTAATGGTTGTGCCAAAGAGCAGAGAGCAAAAGGAAGAGCAACTCTCATCTCATCTCTCCTTACATTGTATTGCAAATTACCTGTGCCCCCAGAAAAGTGCAGAATCCACACACAATAATCACAAACTCCTGAAGCCCTCCCATGACTGCATGAGACGTTGACAGAACAACTAGACATAAACCATTATAGCTGCCATTGACATAGTCCTTGGTAAAAGCTACATCTCACTGCAAATTAAGTTTGCAAATTAAAAGCAGTTATAAAACTATAATGGCAGGGAGCTTACCCATGGGTTGCCTATTGGAAGAGACCAAGGAGTGTTGGGTGACTATTCAAAGGTCACATAGAAATTTTGGGTAGTGTAACAGGCATGTTCACTATCTTAATAATGGCGGTGGACCACACATGTATTTAAGGTTCTCAAATTATACATTTTTTCTTGTATTTTGTGCAGGGTCTCACTGTGCAGCTCAGACTCCTACTGATACTCCTGTTTTTAGCCTTCCCAATGCTGGGATTACAGGTGTGTACCACCACAGCACGCCCAGGGGTATGGCCAGTGTGATATGTGGTACTGAGGATCAAACCTGGTCCCTATGCTTGCCTAAGCAGGCACTTAATCCACTGAGTTATACCGCTGGCCCTCAAATTATATACTTGAAACATCAATACACTTTGTACATAGTAGATGTGTGCTAAATATATATTGAAATGACATAAGTAATTGTAATACACTGTCTTCTGGCATAAGGAACTCTGAAGACCTTACTGGTGAACCAACCATTAAACACATAACATTGAAAAAAAAATAAAAACAACCATTTTACAGTCAGAGCCCAGGCACCATGTGTATGTGGTACCTTCCTCACGTGAGCTTTCCAACCAGAACCCAGGCGCAGTATATGACTGAGCCCTTCTGCCTGTTTGCCCACACCCCAAATACTCTTCCAGCCAGAGCTGAGGCCCAGCATGCATGTGAGACTTCGAGCACCCTGCCCAAATCTATTTCCAGGCAGATCCCAGGGCCAGCATGATGCAGCAGGAAGAATCTGAGCAAGCAGCCAGACCTAAGCAAGACACATCTGGAGGAGTTCAAACTCGATAGATCTGGATCCACTAAGGTGAGACACATGACTAGAACCTGATCTATGACAGCATCCTCACTCTTTCTCTCTTCATCAAAAGAAAGTATAATGCATAGCTAGGTGAACTAGTCTACCTGGAAGAACCCAGGTACATCAAGGGGAGGCGATCTGACAGAATTTAGGGGAATCAATTTAAATACAAATTCCCAATTTACTGTCTGCTTAGCTACAAAGACACAAGGTTTGCTCTTTTGGTCTAAAATACAAACACAGTAGTTATAAAAGTTGGTCAACTGCTAAATGTCTCTATCTACTTTAGTGTTCCTAATTGTAGTTCTGTAAATACAAAACTGTAACTGCCTTAGTCACATAATCTCACATGGGTAAGAATTTTGGTAGGTGCTAAGGTTATACTGCACCAAAACACTACACCAAAGGTCAGAAAACAGTGCTATACAAAATGACAAAGAGAAGGAGCAGAATGCAATCTCAGGCCCTGAGCCCACAAAGAACAAATGCAGGAGGCACTAGCGTAGAAGAAACTTGGAATCTTCAAGCTGAAATGTCTGAATTAATAGCATGTGAAGTAAAGAAACAACTGCAGAAAGGTATAGAGTCAAGCACATCAGAAATAATCTCCAAAGTAAAAAACAAAGGATAACAATAATGAAAGAATTAATAGCTGATTCTAAAGAAGATACTGATAAAAAACAGAAGACAAAAATGATGGAATGTTTCAATGAACAATATGGGAAAGAAATAGATCACATAAAGCAGACTCAAAGAGATATAAGTACTTAAAATCTCAATTCAGACCTTGAAGACATTGTTGCAGGTAGAGAAAAGACAGGAAAAGATCTCTGAAAAAAATGCAGGAAAAAAAATCAACATCTTCAAGACAATATAAAGATGAAAAACGTACGACTAATACACATGAATGAGAAAGAAAGAGTCAATACAAATGATATAAAAAGAATATGGGCAGAAGTAATAGCAGAAAACTTTCCAAGCATGGGGGAAAAATCTGACATTCAGTTAATTGAAGCATGTACAACTCCAAATAACATCAATCCAATTAAAACCACACCCAGAAATATAATAACCAAGATCCCAGAAATCCAGCACAAGTGCAGTAAGCTAAAAGCTGTGCAAGAAAAGAAACCAATCACATTTAAAGGAAAACTCATCAGAGTAACAGAAGATTTCCCTTCAAAAACCATCAAGTCCAGAAGAGCATGGAGTAAAGTATTTCAAGTCCTTCAAGAAAACAAATTCCAGCCCAGACTGCTATACCCTGCAAAATGGTTTGATTTCTAAATTACTATGTAAAAATGTGTAATTTTTTCACATTATATATTGATTTAAATTTTAGAATATCCATAGTACATCTAGCCAAATAGCCCACCAGACTGAAGTGCCTGCTCCCAGGTGGAGGGGCCAGGGGTTCAATCCCTGGGGCTGCAATGCTGGCCCCACCCACGGGGTATGCTGACATGGCAATTCAGACTGGGCATAGTGCCACATGGCTGTAATCCCAGGTCTTGGGAGGCTGTTAACAGGCAGTTCACTATGAGTCCAATCTAGTCATGAGATCCTGAATACTTTGTAGACTCTTCCCTAAAATTACAAAAAAAAAAATAGTATTCATGGTTGCTGGAAAATAGCAGCTGCATATAGTCTCAGGCATTTGATATTCAGACAGATAGTGATGTTAAGCTCAACTACCTCTGTTACACTGTAATAATATCTTTAAGCTTCTTTTATGGATGTTTTACAGCTAACATTTACAGGCCAAAAATCAGAGAAATAGAGGGGCTACAAGGAAAGCCAATATTTTGACCCTAGCCCTTCAAGGACAGTGAGGAATTGGGATATAAGAAAACCTATACTGTGACATCTTGTAACTCAGTGGTGTCCCAAATTTTCTATTCAAGGAGATTATGGGGCCACAGAGGCACGTGATTGATGATGTAGAGTGTGTCTAAGGAGAGTCACATGGAGAGAAAACATTCTCTCAGGCTTTTGTAGAGAGAAAATTGGTCAAGCAATGGCTGTGACTCATCCATATGGCTGACACTGACAAGGGTTCTACAAAGTGCAGTACAGGGTTTCAGGATAAATCCTGAGGGGATTTCACTGACCTTGTCAAATACAAAAGTTACATTTTTTGGTTATATAGGCCTTGCTTTAACTTGGTCTTACCCATGCAGTAGAAAAGTGTAATCACAAGATATAAAAAGTAAAGCTATGTTAATATGCTGAGCTGTAAAAGGCTCAAGTCAACAACTTTGGACAATTGCCAGTTGTGCTGGTAATTCACTACTACTATGGACTATTGGACTATGTTGGGTCATTTTCTGAATTCAAGTACCTACAATATTTGGTCTGGCATCAAGTATGAAAAGGCTCTTTAACAGCTTCTATAAATACAGCTTCTCTAACTGCAGTGGAACACCCATCTCTAACAAAACAAAATGAAAACGGGGGATATGTTGGGAGCCATGAAGCTAGGAATTCGATCAAATATGTGTAGGTGGGACTTGGCCCAGTGCCTAAATTAAACAAGCTGTCTCAGTCCTGAGATGTACATCCTGTCTGGTTAAGGTTAGCTATTGGCTGCTAGGCAAGTTAGTGCCTTGTATTACTAACTTGACAAAAGTATGATGGTCAGTTTTGTTGTGAAAAAAGGCGAAGGAAAAAAAATGCATATGTATACACCAGAGAATTAGGATAGATATATAGCTACTTTCTCTTAGTTCACAGAGAATAAAAGTTTGTAGTAATATTGTTTAGACAAGATATCATGTCTGCATCTTTTCGTCTGATAATTACTACAAAGACAGCAATATGTAATGTATTAATTACTGTAAAGATCCTACTAACCTGTTTTGAAACTGTTTCATTGATATTTTATCATTTTCATCATTAAAATTCATAAAAATTAAAAATTAAATAAAACAACCATTTAATATGTCTAAGAATTAGTTCATGTATAAACTAAGATTCTTTTGTCTAAGAAAATTATGAAATATAGGTAAAAACAATTGGCACCACTTTCATTTGAATCAAGAGATCTACTCCCATTTGTGCTCTATTGACCATGCCCAACTCTGCTTTCCTTGCAAAATATTTAGAAGCCCAGAATAAGACAGACTTTGTTTCTCATGAGTGACTGGTTCTAGGGCTCCACATTGATTTCTAGATGAACAGTCTTCTAATCAGTCTTATTCTACACTCTTTCAATTCTGTTTTGTAGGCTTATTCTAAGGGAGGTGGCTAAGAAGAATGCGTGCTCTCTTTAATTCTTTGTATTGTTTTCTTTGTCTCAATTGCATTAATTTCTTTTTTTTTCAGAACCAGGGATTTGAACTCAGACCCTTGCACTTGCCAGGAAAGCACTTATTCCACTGAGCCATCTCCCCAGCCCCTAATTGCATTAATTTCTGTTCTAAGCTTTATGATTTCCTCCCGTCTTTGGACTTTGGGCTTGGTTTGCTTTTCTTTTTCTAGAAGCTCGAGGTGCAACATTAGAGTATCTATTTGTTTCCGTTCTGTTTTCCTAATGTGTGAAAACTCCAGCTATAAAACTTCATCTAAGCACTGCGTTCATTGCATCCCACCAATTCTGATATGTTGTCCTTGAATTTTCATTGAATTGTAGATATTATTTAATTTCTTCTTTAATTTATCTGTAATCCATTGCTTTCTGAGGAGTGTGTTAATTAATTTTCATATGTTTATGGGTTTTTGTGCTTTCTTTTGTCATGACTGCACTATGCTCAAATAATATGCATGGGAGTGTATCTGTTTCTTAATATGCTTAAGCCTCATTTATGGAGTAATATGTGGTCTATTTTAGAAAATGTCCTACACGTACCTGAAAAGAATTTGTATTCATATGTGGTTGGGTGAAACACTCTGTATATGTCCACTAAGTCCATTTGTTCATAGGTTTGCTTCAGTTCTACTACCTCTTTGATAATTTTTTGTATGCTTGTCCTATCTTTTTGAGATAAGGGGTGTTAAGGGCCCTTTTAAGATTGTAATATTGGTTATTACAGTTTTATGTCCTTTAAAGTTTCTCTTATATAGTTCAGAGCTCCTATATATGTTGCATATATATTTATGACTGTCATTTTTCATCTTGAATTTTTCCTCTAACCAGTACATAGTGAACTTCTTTATCTCATTTCATCATTCATGGTTTGAAGTTCAAATTGTCTGTGGAAAAATAGGTATCACTTCCTTTGTCTGACATCTTGGAGCATGTAGTATTGTTTTCTATCCTTTGAGTTCAAGCCTGTGAATTTCTTTATGGGTTAAATGTGTTTTCCCCCAAATGGACTTTGGGGCCAGGGAGACAGCTCAGTAGAATAAGCACTTGCCTGACAGGTACAAAGGCTTGAGTACAGTGCCTGGTTCCACCAAAAAGAATATATGTGTTTCTTGTGTAGAACATATTGCCGGATTTTGTTTCTTCTTTTTATTAGAACAAAACTTTTTATTCATTGAATTAAGAGAATGTAGCTGTATATCCTATTTTGAATACACAGATACAAAATGGTCATCCATTTGTATCCCCTTTTTTGTTTATTTCTGTCAGAGAACAGTATTTCATTGTCATATAAATATTGTAGGTGCGTGAAGTCAGCAAAATATTCCCATATAGTCCAGTAGTCCATAATGTAGTGGGTTTCCCATAAGACTGACAATGTCAGAAGTTGTTGACTTGAGCCTTTTACAGCTCAACCTATTAATATAGCTTTATTTTTTATAACTCATTTTTCTACTTTTCTGCTGGATGTTTAAGACCAAGATAAATCAAGACAGATACAACAAGAAATATGTTTTGTATGTGATAATGTCAGTCAAGTCCCCTCAGAATTTGTCCTGAAATACTGTACCACACTTTCTAGATCCTTTGTCAGTGTCAGTCACGTTGATGAGTCATGGCCATTGCTTGACTAATTTGCTCTGTGTGAAAGCCTGAGAGAATGTTTTCTTTCCATGTGACTCCACATCATTGATCACATTCCTCTGTGGCCCCATAATCTCCTTGATCAGAAAATTGGGGCACAACTGAGTTACATGATGTTACAGTATAGGTTCTCTTATGTTCTGAGTCTTCACTGACCTTGATAGGCCAAGGCCAAAATGTTGGCTGTCCTTGCAGCCCATAATTTTCTCTAATTTTTATTTTGCAAATTTAGGTTGTCAACCCTCCAGAAGAGAAGCTTATTACTGCCCTACAATATATGCAGTTGGGTTTAACCTCACTATCTGTCTGAATATCAAACATTTTAGGCATAAGATGGAGCATGTATTTTCCATCAAGTATTGATATGTTAATCATTAAGTCTTACCGAATATGGAAAAAGAATTGAAAAATCAAAAAAAATTAAAAATGTGAATAAACAGTTACATATTTTTACACAGTAATTTAGAAATCTAACCATATACAGCATTGTAGCAGGGTAGTCATGTGACATTTTTTATCTCTTGCTTCTTTTTTTCATTTATTACCTATTTGAAAGAAATTGGTTTCATGTCTCCTTGCCCTCTATTTGCTGTCTAATCCTCAAGTTCTCACTTTCCTTTTAATTGTGTTATACATTTCTATTTGCATTTCTTCTTTTGAGTGCTTATGCTAGGGAGACTATGTGATATTTACACATGTGGGTCTGATTTATTTCACTTATGAGTATATCTTCAAGTGGCATCCACTTATATGTGAAGGCTTTGAGTTTATCATTCTTTATGGCTGGGTAATACACCATAGTATAAAAATATCACATCTTTTTCATCCATTCTTCAGGTGATGGGCATCTTGGTTGTTTCTAAGATTTGGGTATCACAAATTATGTTCCTATAAACATAGGTACACATATTTTACTATGATATGACATTTTCAGTTCCTCTGAGAAAATTCCCAGTAGTGGGATAGCTGGTTTGAATGGGATTTCCAGCCCTAGTTTTTAAGGAGTCTCCACAATGATTTCCATAATGATTGCACCAGTCTACATTGCCATGAGCAGTGGAGAAGGGTTCATTTTTCCCCACATCCTCTCCAACATGTTTTGTTAGTTGATTTGTTTATGACAGCCATTCTTTCTGGGGTGCAATGGTATCTCAGTGGTATTTTAACTTGCATTTCATGGATGGCTAGTTATTTGGAGCATTTTTTCATATATTTATTCGCTTTTTTAATTTCATCCTCTAAGAAGTGTGTATTCATCTCAGATGCCCATTTCTGGATTGGGTCTTGAAATTTGAGGGTTTTAATTTTTTTTATTTCTTTATATATTCTAGAGAGCACACTTTTGTTTGAGTATTTATTTGTCAAATTTTTTTCCAAATTTTTGGGTTGTCTTTTGACTTTGTTGATAATTTCTTTTGACATGCAATAAATTCTCAATAAGAGGAGGTGCCAGTTGTTAATTCTTTCAAGTATTATCTGTGTGATTTGATTTTTGTTCATGAGCTCTTGGCCTACCTCTATGCCTTCAAGAGTTCATCCTACTTTCTCTTCCAGGAGATTGAGTGCAATTGGGGTTTCTTTTCAGAAAGTCTTTGCCTACTTCTGTGTCTTCAATAGTTTTATGTATTTTATCTTTCAGCAGGTTGATTCTGTTTTAAATATTTGATCTTTGATCTATTTGGATTTTATTTTATTATGGCAAGAAATATGGGTCTGGAATCAAGCTTTACATGTGGATAACCAGTTTTCCCAGCAGCATGTTATACAGGCTACTTTTCCTCCAGTTTGCATATGTGTATTTGGCCTTTTGTCAAAGATTTATGGCTGAATTTGTCTGGAATTGTTTTGTATCCTCTCTTGTGTTCTATTGGTCCACTTGTCTATTTCTAAGCTAGTATCATGATATTATTTTATCACTATAGCTTTATAGTATAGCTTGAAATCAGTCTGATTATGATACTTCCTGCTTTGCTGATGTTCCTCAGGGTTGCTTTTGCTATTGTGGGTCTCTTGACTTCATATGAATTTTAGAATTGTTTTCATTATTTCTATGAGAATTGTCATTCATATTTCAATGGGGATTGTATTAAATTGGTACTTCAATCTGGCCAAGCCTCTAAACATTGTATCTGACCTAAAGGTTACAAAGATCAACAACAAAGAAACACAGAATTAGGTCAAAAGGTGGAGTTCAGGGGACTCTTGCTTCCCCTCATCCATATTGCATGTAAATATTACAAAATCAAGGTGAGCTTGTGGCTCATTATGATCTACTATTCCTCCAGTTTTTAAAATTGTCATTTTCATGTCAACAAAGAGCTGTGAGTGATTGGCTTACCCTACCTTTATTCATTCAGACACAGGTACAGACAGTGAGGATAACACAAGCTTCATCTGCCTCTTACCACCCAAGCTGCATGTCTAGGTAAACAACAGGATCTTAAATGTATGAATTGTTCCCTAGATCTTGCATTGTGACAGCATGTCTATAGAATAACTTCTTAGTACTCATAGAGGCTAAGTACGCCTCAATCTTCCTACCTGATCTCCCATATCTCCCCTTTCTGTTTTACAATAACACCAATTGAATATCAATTACTGCTCTTCATCCCTAGGGGAAGTAAGTAAGTGTAGTTATTCTATTTTTTTGTCTTGAGGTCTACCCTTCAACAACCTGTACCTCTACTCACAGTTCTAATTTATCGTACTGGCTCTTTTCCAGTGTCTAATCCCATTTGACTGCCAATACTATGACTAACTTTATTGTCTCCTCTTCTTGAGAAATACCTCTAACTACCATGAGGGGTAGGAACAAATGCATTCTAACTACTTCCAGCCAAAGAGGAACAAAGTTGTGGATGACAGAGATGCCTTTCAGAGGGTGTGTTAAAAAGGGCCCTCCAATTGTTCTCATCTCAGGTAAGCACTGACAATGAACCAGTCCTTCTGCCTTCTGAGTAGTTTTCTGCAGTTGTTGTCTGTGGGAAGTCTTTTTGTGGTGAGAAGAGTGGAGTCAAGCTCCTCCATGGGTGCATCATGGGGAGGATTTTACCTGGCCACACACTCTTAGAGGTGACCTAAACCATTTGTCCATTACCTGCAATGATACAAGCAAACCCCTCACTCCATGCTAACAAAATAATCAGTCTCTCCCATTTTCCCATCACTGGTAGCCACCATACTTGTGTCTTCTCCCTTCTGTCATGTTCTTGTACTTTTGCCCAATGTAATTCCATTGAGGTGTTATCTATTTTACCAAAACGATTCAAAATATTAAGTATAAATATTACAAAATCAAGGTGAGTTTGTAGCTTATAATCACCTATTATTCCTCCATTTTTAAAATTGCCATTTTAATGTCAAATGTGCACCCTCCTTAGTAGCTTGTAATCTTTATGGATTACAAGGATTCCAGTAAAATGACCAACAGTCCAGCACTGCAGAATTTTTGAAAATTTCCACTGATATAAGCAGGGCCGTTATCTGTTCATCTTTTCTTAGGAATTTCTATCTTTGCAAATGCTGAGAGACACTGTTATTGTATATGCTCTGCAGTCTAGCCTGAAAGTCAGGTAACATACGTAAAATTAAAAGAAGTATCTATGCTAACATGCACATACTGAAGCTTGCAGAGCTGAGATATATGTGTTACATCCATTTGCCATAGCTCATTTGCCTGAAGGTCTCAGGGATTGCAGTCTGCTGATGGAACTGATGTAGGTAAATTCTGGCATACTGGACAAGATTGTACAATATGGTATACTTGTGATATAGTAAGCATAAAGCTTAGAGGTATTGGCCCAAGTATTCTCATGGAAATAAGAATTTTCACCAGGGTGTTCCCTCTTGAAAAATCAAGGTGATGAGTCTTGATGATTTCCTTCTGCCCTGGTCTAGGAAGACCAGAGAGTAAGTGCACATGACCTGTATAAAATGAGGCAGTCCTATTCTGAGTGACTGCCAGAAATTACAAACACAAGTTGAACAAACAAAGATCTAGAGTACTTTTATAGTGCCTGTTTCCAAATGGTTAGTGAGATTAGATACATAGGCAGAATCACAAGAAATGTTAACAAATTTTGCCACAGTATGTCCTAAAACAGTAATTATACAACTAATTCCAATATTTGACCCTGAAAGCACAGAGGTAGCAATATTCTGGTGATTTTTCATAGCCCAGTGAACAATAAAACCACAAAAAGATCTATCAGTAAAATAAGTTGGAACATTTGAAAGAGGAGTCATCTGAGTATTTCTATGTAAAATGAATGAATAATAACAATATAACTTTACAAACATATCAGAAGTGTAATGATTGTCAAAAAATCCAGTACAATCTGCAAGCGCTATCTGTCAGAGTAAGGAAGTTCTCAACAGGTGAGTATGCTGTCCAGAGTTAATAGGAAGCACAAAATGATGAGGATCAAATCCTAAAAGCTATACACTGTGGTGGTGGGCTTACAGAATTAGTGTAGTCATTTGATCTGTATAAGTCACAAGACTTTTTAAAAGCTGGTTAAGAGGATAAAGCTATTCAATTATCTATCTGACAGTTGTTTTTCACTATTTGACCATAACATCCATTAGACACATGAGCGGTAGATGGTATGAATAGAAGAAAATGCATAGTCAGACTAATTCAAAATTTCCATCTCTTTGCCAAAGCAGTTTCTTATTATTTGAAGTTTTTTTTTTTAATGTCCTCAGGTGTGAAAGTACAAGGAAAATTCAAATCTGGATCTCCTTGCAATGTTTTACATAGATTACTTAACTGATACGTAGGTATTCCTAATTTTGAGCAAATCTGAATAATGTCCCACAGTAATTTCTCTATAATAAGTCTCTTAATGTTATTTTCTGGACTCACACTGTTCTTTCCATTACTGGAATTCCCAAATAACTATAGGAGGAGGTAGTTTGAATTTTCCTGGAGCTATGCATAGCCCATACTGTTTCAAAACCCATTTGAGTGCAGAAAGAAGGATGTTGTTGCTAACAAAGCAATACATCATTGACATAATGTGTTTTATGTGCTCCATAGAATTTTTTTCTAACAGAATCTAAAGCTCACACAACAAAATATTGATACAAGGTAGGGTTCTTCATCATCCTTTGTGGCAAAACTTCCCATTGATATTGACACATAGGTTCCACAAAGTTTGTAACAGGATAGAAAAAGCAAAATCAGGTCAGTCCTGCAGATCAAAAGGCCAGTTCCCCTGAACTGCAGTGGGAGAGCAGAGTCTGAGGCAATGCACAAATACATTTATTAATAGTTCTTAAAGCAGCTTCCAATTGCCTAATTTCGTTGGTGTAACAAAAACAGGAGGATTTGAAGGGCTAGTGGAAGGCTTGATATGTTGCACTTTCAATGGTTCTTCCATTAAAGTTTGTAAACAAATGAACTTCTCCTTTAGCAGGGGCCGTTGATCTACCCAAACAGGTACATCAGTTTTCCATTTCAATGAAACAGCAGTCTTTTGATGGAGAGAAACCACAATCACCCCCATTAAAATTTTGTCTTATACCCAGAATCTTCCGTTTCATTCCAGATACTTGCTGAAAGAAATTGACCAGGACCTCTGTAATAAATGGCTGAGACTTTCTTGAAGTTATCAGGGTCTACATATGGCAGATGTCCTGCACTCTGAATAACCTGTCTGGGTGATACAAGCTCCACAAAGGAAGTAGCTACTGCTCACTGAGACCACGCAGGTGGCCAGTGGGATGAACTTATCACTGAAACATCTGCACTTGTGTTCATGAGCCCTTGAATTTATTCTCCTTTAACCTTCAGAGCATACATGGGCCAGTAGTCTGTGATATATTGAGTGAAAAACACTTCCTTATGGGGAGTTCTACTAAATCTTTTGGCTTCTTGAATTAATAGCCATGGTTCTGACAGCTGGTAAAAGAATAGGCTGAGCAATATAATCACCTGGTTCAAAGAATCAACCACCATGTGGCTGAAAACACAATGTGAATTTCCCCCAAATAGTCTGAATCAATAATCCCAGGAAGGGGCCAGCCAGATATTTCAGTTCCTGCTTAAGCAGACGCAGGGACCAGGGTTGGACTTCCAGTGTGCTGTGCTGGCCCTGCCCCCTGGGGCACGCTGAGAGGGCAATTGAGAGTGGGTGTAGTGGAGCGTACCTCTAATCCCAGCATTTGGGAGGCTGAACACAGGAGGATCACTACTAGTCCAGTCTATGTAGTGAAACCCTGTAGACCCTGTATTAAATACATAAAAAAGGAAAACAATTCCAGGAAGTATTTCAACACCCTGCAGGTTTAAACTAATTTTTCCTAGTACTAGGCCCATATTACCTAAGGGAGGACATCCTCAGATTCCCATGGGAATTTTCTAAAAGAGTATAAATTAGAATTAAAACAAAAAAATACAAGCGATACAGATTTTCACTTAACAAAATATGAACTTTATAGTAATTGTTGTAATACATAGTGCTGTTTTCTAACCAATTATTCATATTACCAGATACATGTATGTAAGATTTGAAGGAAAAAGTAAAAAAGAGAAAACTGTATCAGAAATTAAAAAGAGAAAAGGACAAATAATTGAAACAAAGTTGATAAAGCAAATCATTATCTTCTCCTTTCCATGGAATTTTAACATGTTTATTTTTGACAATCAAAGTCACCCACTCAATAGCAGGAAAGTCTAATACCGTGCTTCCTGGGGTTCCAGTGACAAAGAATTCAACTGTCCTTTGGAAACCCACTGAAGGCCAGGGGCTGTAGGCCAATACTGGCAATGCCATCATTGTAAGGCCAGGGACCCAACCCACATCCCATTTCATGCCAGTGATGTGCCATCTCAATGATATGTAGAACGACAATAATAGCCCAATAATTTCCCTTGTGACATCTCAGACAAAGCTTGGTGCTTTTTCCTCTAGGAGAGGGACAATTTTATCCTTTCTTCCCTGGGGTTGAGTGCACTATTTAAGGGTATGACATGTTTTGCTACAGTTAAAACATAATTTTGAAGAAGCTTGATTTTGTTTAATTAAGCCAAACATAGGTTGGGCAAACATGGAAATCTTAGTACCTTCACTTCCTATATCTTGGTATACTTTTAAACAGTTTCCAAGAATTTTGGTCATTTGGACAGATGCTAATGCTTTTTTACGGTTCTTATGTGCATTCATTAAAGCCAGGTGCAACACAATAATTCTGATACTTGGGCATATGGTATCTGTCATTGAACAGCTTCCTGAAACTGGGCTAAGAACTGGGCATAAGTCACACAGGAGCCTTGAAGAATATGTAGGAAAGACTAAGTGGAAATATTGTCCTCAGAAATAGTTGCCCAGACTCATTTCAATGTGAGAGACATATGCTAATAAGCCTGGATGGGAAGGGTTAATTGTGAGAGTGGATCTGAGCATGTTCCCAATAGCATTTCTTCTATAAAGTCCAGGTGTCCTGCCACCTGATTCTGTTAAGCTTGCTCCGCTGTTACATCTTGAAAATTAATATGGATAGTTTAAGTATTTCTCCACAGAAATGTAGGATTTAGCTAAATGCTTAATGTCTAAAGGGGATAAACATAGGATATAGCTCAGCAACACAGTACCTGCTTAGCATGTACGAAGTCCTAAGTTTAATTCTCTGTACCAAAGCAAAACAAACCAAACAAACAAACAAAAAACAAAGGAGGTAAGTGCAAAGCTCTTAGGACTGATTCCAACAAGCCCAGCCTGAAAGGTCCCTGAGCCTCATTCATTATTCATGACGCTGGATTTAACTTTTTGAGCAATTTATAGTCGAAAGGATGGTATTTGTGAACATTCCATTGTGGATTAGTAGGATCAGGATGAATATTAATTGGAAATACTCCTCTGCCAAAGGGCTGTCCATTAAGCACAGACTGTCTAACCAATCTTTGATGAGGAGATGCTACTTCTGTCTCAACCACAGATAGGAGAAAAGGAAGAACAGAAGAAAGAGAAAGGGACCAGGGTTCTTCACTGTCTTCCCATCCTCTCTCAAGGGTGCACTAGGTGTGGAATGTTCTTGCATAGTTAAAGGACAAAAAACTGCATAGACCAAGTTCCAGGTGGAGAAAATCTCAGGGGACATAACAGATCCCAAGGTGTAAGCATATTCCAAACCTTCTCATTCTATCTGTCTCTACATCAAACTTTGAGAAATAACTTGAATATAAAATTGGCACACCAGAATTTCAAATAAAGGGATATAGTGCAGTATTTCAATCCATGAGTTCTGCTCCCCATTACTCTGGCTGAAATTCAGCATGCCCACTTACATTCCTTTTTTCCTTTTTCTTTTTCTTTCTCTCTTATATTATTATTATTATTATTTGTATTTTAGGGAAGGGTCTACAGGGTGCTCAGGGTCTCAGTAATAGAACTTACTTGTAGTGATCCATACGTTTACAGCCTCCCAAGAGCTGCACCACACCCAGTCTCAATTGCCATCTCACTGAGGCCTGGGGGCGGGGTCAGTGCACCCCGTGGGCGGGGCTTTTTCTTTTTGCCATTTTCTTTTGCCAGTCATCTCTTCTTGACTATAGAATTCCCTGTCACGGACTCACTACACTCTACCCCCAGGTAGACTTCTCAGTGTCACTGTTTAGGTGCCACTTGTAGGAGCCAATCTTGGAGCTTTGTACCCAACCAAAGGGCAAAAAGGATAAACAAAGAGAGACAAAAGTATATTAAAATGCGGGGGCCAGAGGGCCCTTGTCTTCCTTCCACAAAGAGTGTGAGTGACCAGCTCACTTTGCCTTTAGTCATTCAGACACAGGTGCAGACAATGAGAGTAACACAGGATTCTTCTACCTCCTACCACCCAAGGCACACATCTATGTAAACATCAGGATCTCAACTATAAGAACTTTTCCATAGAACTTGCAGTATATCAACATGCCTGCATATTGGCTTTCTCCTAAGTGCTCACAGAGAAGCCCAACTAGGCCTCAATGTTCCTATCTGGTCTCCCACACATCATCAGATTATGAAGTATGGCCATTTTGATAAGACTGGTTCAGTCTATCCAGGAAGTTGGCATATCTTTTCATTTTCTGATATTCTTTTCCTCATATTTTGAATACTGTAATTTTAATTATAGCAGTTTTCACTTCCTTGGTTAGATTAATTTCTAAGTACTTGATTGTTCTTGATTTTATTGTAAATGTTATTGTTTTTCTAGGCACTTTCTCAGTGTATTCCTTGTTGGTTTACAGAAATGCTGTTGATATTCTGTGAGTGTTGATCTCATATTCTGCTACATTGCTGAATTTGGCTATTAATTCTAGGAATCTTTCGCTGAAATATTTTGGGTCTTCTGTGTAGACAATGATATCATCTGCAAACAATGATATTTTGACTTTTTCCTGTCCTTTGTATATCCCTTTTATTCCCTGATTTCACCTGCCAATGTTTTACATGCTATAGTGAAAAGGAGTGGCAGTAGTGGATATCCTTGCCTTGCTCCTGATTTAGAAGGAAAATTTGCAGTGTTTCCTCATTTACTATAATATTGGGAATAGGTTGGTCATGAGCGTCTTTTGTCAGATTGAGATAAGGTTCTTTATCTGTTTTCTTCAGGGTGTTCATCATAAATAGCCTTTTTAAAAGGCTTTTTTCTATGTCTTTTGAGATTACCATGTGAATTTTGTCCTTGCTTCTATCTATGTAGTATATTACATTTATTGATTTGTATATGTTGATCTTTCCTTGCATCTTTGGAATGAAGACTACTTGGTCATGGCAAACCTTTTTGATGGTTTGTTGCATTTTGTTTGTCAAGACCTTGTTGAGCACTTTTTTATTGTATCTCTCTACTATATTTGGGGGGGTTCCATTATTTTTAGTTTTATTGAGAAACAAATAACAATGAGACAGTTTCAAAAAATTATTAGGACAGTTTAGTACAAGATGCAGACATGATAACCTGCCCAAACACTATTAGCACAAACCTTTTTTCTCATTGAATTAAGAGAAAGTAGCTATATATGTATCCTATTTTGTATACACAGATACAAAATGGTCCTTCATTTGTAATCTCTTCTTTAGTTTAGTTTTGTCAGAGATAGGCATTCCATTGCAATTTAAATATTGTAGGTGCATGAATTCAGCAAAATGATCCAAAATACTCCAGTAGTCTAAAATAGTACTGGGTTATCCATAGGACTGGCAATGTCTGAAATTGTTGACTTGAGCCTTTTACAGCTCAGCATATTAATATGCATTTACTTTTTATACCTTATTTTTATACTTTTCTGCTGGATGGTTAAGACCAAGATAAAGCAAGACCTATATAACAAGAAATATAATTTTTGTATCTGCTAAGGTCAGTCAGATCCCCTCATGATTTACCCTGAAACCCTGTTCTGACTCTATTTGCTAGCAATTGCCTAATATTTCTCTTTCTTAGGAGAATAGTTTCCTGGTTTTGAAATCAGGGTCATAGTTGCTTTCAGAAATGACATCAGGAGTACTCCTTCCAATTCACTTTCATTAAATAGTTTGAAATACATTGGCATTAGATCTTTCTAAAATTCCGGTAGAATTCCATGTGAATCCAGTAAGTCCTGGTCTTTTTTTTTTTTTTAGTATATTATTATTATTATTATTATTATTATTATTATTATTATTATTATTATTATTGCTTCTGCTTTATTGCTTGTCATTGGATCACTTAGAGTTTTTGTATCTTTTTGTTTCTAATTTTTAAAAAATTTAATTGTATTTTGAAAGATAAAAGCA
Source organism: Ctenomys sociabilis (assembly GCA_004027165.1). Taxonomy (NCBI): domain Eukaryota; kingdom Metazoa; phylum Chordata; class Mammalia; order Rodentia; family Ctenomyidae; genus Ctenomys; species Ctenomys sociabilis. Next base: position 430 of record PVKA01020135.1, on the reverse strand, counting down.
AAGCAAGAAAAAAAAATCTGAAACAAAGAATGTATCCTTTTGGTTCAGTTTTGGTAATTCATATTTATCTACAAATCTATTTCTTCTGGATTCTCCAGTTTATTGGAGTACAGGTTTTCAAAGTAGTTACTTATAATCTTTTGGATTTCAGTAGTGTCCATTATGATTTCAGGTTTTTAAATTTCTAATTACATTTCTTTAGTTTTTTTTTTCCTTCTTTCATAAGATTGGTGTAATGTTTTCTTATTTTATTTTTTAAAGATCTAGTCAATCAATTCTTTTTTATTTTGTTTTATAGTGACAATTTCCTTAATTTCTGTTCTTATCTTTATAATTTCCTGTCTTGTACTAACTTTTGTCTTGGATTGCTCTTGTTTCCTCTAGGATCTTGAAGTGTATTATTAGCACATTTACTTGAGTTTGCTCTGTT